>CM021107.1:90565102-90676355 GCA_007115665.2 Sequoiadendron giganteum
AAATGAGAGACAGGTGACCTCATATATTTTCTTCTTTGGAAGGGAAATCATGAGTGGAGAGAAGGGAGGAATATTCCAAACCCCATGTGATGAAGGAATGGGGGGACTCATGGGGAAGGATGGTGGTAATTGAGATTCGACAGGCTCTGATTGCTCCAAATGTTTAGTCGAAATTGACTCAGAGGAGGAAAAAGGGAAGATGACTTCAAATACCAAGGGGGCGATAGCCATGGATACAAATGAGGAGGAAGATGAGGAGGCAATCGAGGCTCCAACCAAAAATAGGGCAGCTCGAGGGGAAGTGAAAACCATCTACCCGATATGAGAAAACTGGGAGAAACCTCCTGCAACCATTGTAGCAGGGAAAAAGAAAGATAGGCCCACACTTGGTGCAATGGGTCCCATAGGGATCATGGAAGAAAAAAGAGACTATGATATGAGAAGAGAGGGAGTGAAAGATACCTGAGTGAAAAATTCCATCTCTGACCCTTGGCCTACTGCAACCTTCTACGAACCACCTCTTGAAGCAATATCAGTGTGTTGTCTTTTGGTTGGTGGAGGGTTCCCCACATCTATTGCTTTTGTCAATTGTTTCGTTCCTCTAGAATTTCCTAGGTTGTGTCACTATTTTTTATTTTTGCTTCCCCTTATCAGAGCATGGTGCAACATCTTCAAGGTCGACCTCCTCATCATCACTCATGTTGGAGTCCGTATGTTCTCTATTCTAGAGAGTATCAAACTGATCATCGGTGTTGAACACTGATGGGTGTTGGAACAAGTCAATGAGGCTCTTGATCTCCTGGCGATAAACCCATAAATCATTGATCTTTCTTGTCTTCCAGCCCTATTCCTTTATCTAACTATTTAAGAGGGAAACATTCATGTGGAAATTTTCATCCACCTTCCCCATGGAGAGATAGGACCAAAGCCATGACGACCTTCGATTATCCTTCAGCATGAGTGCTAAGTCCACCCAAAATCTCCTAATGTCATCAAGAGGATTTCAGTGTGTTTCCTAGTAAGGTTGAGGGCTATGTTTTACCTTAATAAATGTGTCACCCAAATCATCCTCAGGGTTGTAGTCCCACTTATCACAAATGAAAACTAGCCTGAAGTGTTCTAGCTTTTCCTCCAGTAGCTCCACTGATTTATTCTTTACCATGACCACTATTTTGTAGCTCATAGGGCATTCAAAAAATCCCCTCTTCTTCTTCTTTGGGTCAAAGAAAAAGGTCTAGTCGATAATAGCCAGTTGTCAGAACAATTCAAGAGCCAATACCTGATCGGTGATGGATGCGGGGAGTTGGATTGGCTCTAAACAAAAGACACACACTTAGACATGTGTAAATTCCTCCCTGAGGAACCAGTCACACTTGGGGAACATGGATTGCATCCATCCAGTTTGATTGACCGACAGGCAATAGTAGTCATTATCCTCGCCTAGATCACGCAAAATCAGAATCAAGAATTTATCCAAAAATACATAATAATCATAGGTAGAAGAGAGGATGTGATTCCATATCGAAACTAGCTTCTGATGCTTTTTCTCATCAAATATTGACAACTCTATTTTCTCCCTGAAGAAATTAGGATTTTGATGTAGAAACTTATAGGAAAGAAGAGAAGGATATCTAAACCTACCAACAGGATTTCAAACTCAACAATCTTCTTCTGCATATCTTTGACAATAATTTTTGTGAAATCATATTAAAAAGGGTCTTTCTACCTCCTTAGTTGAAAACCTAGACCCAACTAAGATTTAGACATGATCATGTCATCATCCAAGCCGAATGTAAAATCCATCATGGAGAAGGCATCTTGCAATTCCGCGTGGACGAAGTCAACATGATGATTTTGATTTTTTAATGGTTGTTGGCAAACCTGGGGCCTTTCGGTCTCCACATTATAAAATTCAAGGGCATTCCTTCTACCCTTCTAGAATTTTGAACCCTTTTTCTGGTTGAATGGCTCCATCAACAACACTCTGTTGCTATTCTCGGGAACACACAACAAGTCCCTAAGGGCCTTCACAGTTATCAGTACTCTCAACCTTCTTCCCTCAATGGTGCCAGTCGCTGGATTGAAACACTGAATACTTTCATGAATTATTTATAGGTAATGGTGCACATAAGGGACCATATATTGTGGGATTCGATAGAGCCATTGCTTATAGGATAGTTGATTGTCGAAGGCTTTCTTCATTCTAGAGAAAACAACTTCCCTCAAGCCCTCAGGGTAAGTCTTGAGGATGGGGTCATAAATGTTATCCCACTCTTCCTTTACCAAACTTGCATCACTGAGATTCCCCTTCTTGGTTGTTCACATGCGAAACCACTCCAGATTATTTTGGATTCCAGGCATAGCATAGGACTCATCCTCCTAAAAAATATTGACCATGGGTGCTGTGAGCATCACATTGGCCAAAATTTGAGACGTTTCGCTTGGCTTGTTCATCTGTGGATTCTGATCTACTTCATGGGTAGTGGATTCCATTTTCCTTAAACTTCTAAAATTTTCTATGCGTCTCTTAGCAATTTTTCACTTTGAAAATTCTTTGCACCAACTATGTATCCAAAAATCCTTCTTTTCTTTGTTAAAATAATTTCATGTAATACTTAGCTTTTTTTGTCCTCCTTCGAGTGGTAGATGACAATTTCTTTTGCTGCATTAAATTCGGCATGTACTACCAGCCTTTTGGTTTGTGCAAAGTGAACTACTTACCATTTTGAAATGACAAGGATTCATAATAACCCAAGGTACCTAACACCCATTGCACATTTTTCCTTGGAAATTGTGCTGGTGATTTGAAGGCAAACTAGGTGTCGTACGCCATGGTAATTAATACCTCGAACATAATGATTACGAAAAAGTATGCAACAAGCATCAAATAGATATGCATCCTTTCTTGGAGTTTGAGGAAAAACTAAAGGGTGACACTTCAACATCCGACCAAATAGACTACCGATGGATACTACCACTAGCTTGTGCTAATTAATTAGCTTGCCTTAATTTTGTACGCAACAACTCGTACTTGCAACTGCAACTAGGTGAGAGTCTCGAGTGAGATTTGGTGTAGTGTTCAAGGTGGTACCTTGTTAACCTCATGCCTATGGTATGCAAATTACCATGCTTATCCTTGTTGCTTCTATAAATAGGCACCTAGGTAGTAGGGAAATCAAACTTAGATTTTTTTTAGCAAAATTATAACTAGGTGATTGGCTTAGCATTTGGTATTAATAGTCTACATAGTATTAGCATAGAGTTCTAATTTAGGAATCTTGCATAGGGCCATTGTCTGACAGTTATATAGGTTTTGACATTATGAATACCCCAATTAGGCTGACCTCCCACAAATCTCAAATGACCTTTTTGGGTGAGATTTCAACTAGATGCTTGAAGAAGATGATAAAGAATAAAAATTATTTGGCAATCATAGCCATAAAATGGGTTCTAGGACATGAATACCTCAAATATGTGGACAAGTACAGAGTGAACACTAATGTGTGCTCCCACTTTGTGGCGTCGATGCTTGACATCCAAGTCCCCAAGCCACTTATCATCTATCTGGTGAAGGAAATATTTCTAAAGAAGTATTTGAACAGCCTCGGGGAGGTGGTGGAAAATTCTGCATTTGGTGGAGGAATTTTGACTGCGAGTGACCTTCATAAGTTCATTGAAGAAGATGCGGTTGTCTCGTGGTTTCCGTTCTTGAGCAGTTTCCACCTCTAGTTGCAAGAAGTACATTTCCAAAATTTCACCCATGCCTGTCACTTTCTCTTCTGAATCTACAATGTGGTGCCATTCTATGATATTGAATGGTACACCAATTTTAGGAACTTGGTGTTCCCTCCATCACTTGTCGTTGCTTGTCTGGATGGTGTTTCTTGCCTAGTTGTTGTTGCTGAGGATGATATGGTTTTGGATGCTATTGTTGTTGTTGCTTCTTCCCATGACTAAAGATATCCTCTTCATAATTTTAAGACTGAAACTCGTTAGTCTTTGTATATAGCCTGGAAAAGGCTTCATAATATACATATATATAAGTATATACTTTTTAAAAGCGTGGCCTCAAAGCCATTTTTATAATGTACTTATTGAAGTATATAAATATAATGAAGATATGGCTTATGTTTAATTTTTTTTTCCTTGCTGCATATTTCTTGTCTCTTTTGTTATATATGTTATTCTCTGTATCATAAATTAGGAAGACTGACCGAAGAAACAAAATAACAAAGAGGAAAATAACCACAATAATTACATATTTTCATGGTAGAACTATCTAATCGAGTTCTATAGAAATTTTAAGGTGAATTCCCCTGACGGGAACTCCTATCACTTTTCTCTCTATAGTTTCAGATATAAATGCCTCATATCACCTGTAATGAATTATTATGAATGCACCCTCCCACAAGCTGTCAGATTTCTCATGCTGACCAGGTCTTGCCATCTGCTCATTGAATTTTAACATTAGGCCCTTACCATCCAGTCTCTGGTCCAAAAAACTGTCCAACAGAGAAAACACACTCGAACCTGCTACCTTGTGTACGATTGATCCATGGAGGGTAGTGGGTGATGATTTCTTGGTGATGCTCAATTTGCGTTGTAGAAATCGATACATAGGAAAATATCATTGTTATTATTTTAGACTGGGATGAGGCTAAACACCCAAATTTTAGGCTTGACTAAGAAGACAATTCATGAATGAACTAGCTTTGCTAAGCTTTGCACCATCAGTTCTTCAATCTTGGGATTTGCTGGATTCTATTTTTGCTAAGTCGATTTAGCCTCTATTTTTGATTTTATCACGGGCTGGATGATGTCAAGATCATATCCTTTGAGTTTATCATATGACCAGGCCACCATCCTCTCATCATTCTACCTTAAAAAGTGAACAAGTCTTCCTTTACCTTAATGCAAGATGTTTTTTCTAACTTTAAGATTACTTGCATCTCTGATATGAAAATCCATATAGTCACCTTCATTTTCTACAAGCTTCCTCTTATTATTTCTAGTATTTCTAGAAAAGGGGCTTTCGGGAGTGACCAAACCCTTTGGAAGCTTATCTAATCCTTGTTGAATTTTTGGTCCACCATCATTTTTGGTGACCCTTGATTGGAATTGGTCGGTAAATTATCCTGAATGTGAATTGAACAAGTTGATGCATTCAATGTTGTCAAATATATGTCACCTCTAACCACCATCTGGAGTTTCTGTTCATAATATCATTCACACAGAGTGTTAGTTATGCATTGGGTCAGAAGCTATTTTGAATTGGGATCCGATTTTGGCCATACGATTCGTATCAACATTCTATTCTCGAGGAACAACTTGAATATTGAAAGTTTCAAAGCTCCTAATTAGGTCCCAAAATTTATCTCCATAGGACCTTATACGAGCATCCTTTGCAGTATTTATATTCTAAACTTGATTGATGGTTAGCTCAAAAGCCTTTAAAACTTTTATTTTCTTGATGCCCATTTGCTCTTCTAGGCTTAACACTAGTACGAGGCCTTTATATTCAGCCTCGTTACTAGAATAGGAAAACTGGGATCAGAAAGATCTGACTATCTTCTCACCACTTGGGGAAGTCAGGCTTATTTCAGCTCCTCCACCGATCTTGCATTTAGCACCATCGAAGTGTAGTGACCACAACTCTATGGTTGAAACACCTTCATGCTCTTGTGTGACCTTTGAGATGGCTTAGTATTTTTCATAAATGACATAAATCCCTAGTCTAGTGGCATGATAATTTCCGACAGGGTCTTTATCAATGAACTCTCTTAGGAGAACCTCCTCTTGATCAGTCTGATCTCTGATGATTTCTTCATCTTCTAGAAGCTCAGTGCAGTACATATCCTCCTTGGTGATGGAGGTGTGAGCAGGCTCAAAGACTATCTTAGCTCCATCAACAACATGTTTCGAATGCAAAGGTTCAAACACCAACTTCATTTTGGATCTATGTTTGGTCCTGATAATTAGGTACAACCAATTTAAGGAAAGGTATCCACCCAGTTTATAAGTGAATTCCTTGGAAAAGCACATATCGAATATTGGAGGAACATCAATGATCATGGTATCCTACTTGACTGTGCTATTGGGGAAGGAAAACATAGTGAATGGAAGGTCCTTAATGATCTGCACAGTATTAACCATATTCCCATCTAATTGCATGACTCCTTTACTCAAAGTTTTGTAGCTCAATCCTAGGGCTTCGACCATTTTTCCTGGGCATGACTATGGTGTTGGTGCCAGAGTCAATCATGGAGTTATGCAATAATTTTATACCCATAATAAGGTTTAAGAAAAATGGCCTCGACTTTTTACCTTCGCTGACCTTGACTATGGATTCTTCCTCTTGATTGGTCTGATCTTCGGTGATTTCCTTAGTAGAGACCTCTTCTGCAGTATTCACGAGAAATTTGGTCAGAGGTGATTGATCAACAACCTCCCCTTGAAGTGATTTCTCTTTTGGTTATGTGATCAGGTCTTCTTGGAGAGCCCTCTGTAGCAATATTTTCTGCTTTGGAATGGCTAAGATCTCCCATAGGGACATGTTAGCAGATGATTTTTTTAATTGTTCGACTACATTGAACGATGGTGGAATTGGAGGATTTTTCTCTTTAGCTCTTATTGTTATGATCTCCCTTTGTGGCAGACATTGTGGTACCTCTTTGGAGGAACTAAGTTTGTGGTTGGGCGCACTTTTAGGCTGTAGACTAACTAATTGCAGGATGACTATTTCACCCGTAAATATCCCTTTGGAGTGAGTGTTGTAACCAGACTTCACTCTCGGGGTCTTTGAAGTGGATGATTTGAATGTAAACAATGCCTCCTCTCCTTCCATCCATGAGAAGAGGGTGTGGTTGGGAGCTATATCATTCTCTTGTTCCAAATACATCCCTTGTATTTGAGTGGCGAGTACCACATTCTCCATTTGTGGAGAGGTATATGCATAACCCCTATTTTCTGATGTTGTGCCTTGGCTACGCTGCTCTACCACCTTCTATTATAGATTGTTGTGTGGGTAGTTTTAGGGCATATGTGAATCAATGCAAGGGAAACACCAAGGGTATTCGTCATCGACCAAATTATTTTTCTCCACCGTTAGCTCTTTATTAGAGCTTAGGATGGTGTTCTACAGTGGAGTGAGTACTGGTACTATTTGACTTATTGTTTGCATCTAAGGATTTGGGCGAGCACCTCCTTTAAAATAGTTTTGTTGGTAAGAGGACCTTCCGCCCTGATAATTCTAATAGGTTGGATTTGAAGTGGCCTGGTTGTGCTTGATGATAGTTGTCTCATTGGCTATAGCTCACAACATTTCCTTTATGTCGCTCATCTCATCCTTCGAGGAACCAGGTGTGATGTTCTATGGTACACTTGCGTATGTGTACATGGATTGAGGAGGAGCAGTTGCAGTGGTAGGTGGCATTGCCTAGGTGGAAACTGGTAACTTGGGGAATATAGGCATGATGGACCAAGGAAATAAATTTCCAACATTAATAAGATTGTTCTCTACTTTAATTGTGATGTTATATGCATCCAATAGAGTGGTTTTTTTGAGTGACTCGATCATCATTGAGATACAGGTGTTGATGGAATTTAGGTAAAACATGAATGCCAAATAGGGTGGCAGGAAAATTGAAGCCTGAATTCTTTGCCAAGTTATGTGGAACTAAGCATTGAAGTCAGTTAGGGCCTCATGGGGAGCCTGCTTGATGATCTCCAGCTAGTGATACTAGGAAGAATTATCTCCATTGTTCAAGAATATTTCATAAAAAGGATCCCCAAGCTGATCCCAAGTGTTGATAGAGTTAGTCGCTAGAGTGCGATACCAATCTGATGGTTTTCCTTTCAAATAAGCTACATGCAACCTCAGTTCTATGTTTTGGTCTGTAACTTCGTGTACTAAACATACTTCTGCCACATCTTGCAAATGTTTGGATGGTGTTCTTGAGCCATCTTCGGTGAACTTAGGAATCAATTTGAGAGAAGAGATCAGGATGGGGGCCCACATGATAGGCACTACTAGTGTTCTAAGAGGACTTTTGGCATCCCATGCCACATAGTTTTGGTTAGCGATTGGTAACATGGCTGGTGGAGGGGTTGGGACGTTTGTGTGATGGGTTCTAGTTGGTACTATTCCTAGCGGTGGTACCAACAAACCGGGGTTATTTTTTGTTTGGGATCTTGTGACAGGTCAATGGCTCATATAATTGCTTAAGGCTTAAGAACATTTAGAAGGTACCACTGGGTGTGCCAGGAAAAATAAAAAATTGTTGATGCCAAAAATTGGAAAGGTAACAACCCTTTGTGGGAAAATTAGTTAAAGGGGGGACCTATTGTGCTAAACTGAGTAACCTTCAAATTTTAAAGAAGCTGACTTCTTCTATAACTAGGGTTTTGAATGGGAAAAGGAAGCAATATAAAAATAGAAGATCAAACTAGGTGATGCGCCAAGATTTAGATGTAAGACACAATAGAGGGTATGTGCAGGATCATGATGGGCTAAAAAGTGGCGATATGTAAGTGATATGATGGCCCATGTGGCTGACGACATTTTTTTTACCCAAAATTGATGAAATGAAAATGGTTTTTAAAGGAGACTCTCAACTTTCCACCAATATAAAATATTTTTTACTTTGAATTTAATAAATAATTACACTATTATTTTCTATTTGAATTATGACTAAAGTCCTGATTGATAGGCTGATTGAAAAACATCTATAACTTTCAAATGATACCACATTTTTTGAATCTGAAACATGTGTCACATTCTATGCTTCAAATACTATAGGGTTAAAAAAATAAAATTGAATTCCATTAAGTTTTGACTAAGTTAAGGTGGTTAGACATACAAGTTTTTATATTTTTTTAAAGTTGTAATAAAAACGTCATAATTAATTATTTACTTGGAAAAAAATTATAAAAAAATATGCATCACATTGGGACATGAGTCCTCTACTTATATAGATAAAATATTATAAAAAAATATTATCATTTTTACTGTCGTTAGGGTGGTCAGTCAGACACCCACTTCTTATTTTTCCCAAAAATTTAAGTACTACTGCATTGAAATTTTAAATTTTCACCAAATAGATTTTTGTTTTTTTAAATAAACCTAGTAGTTTAGAAACTACATTCAATTTTCTATAGATTCTATTCTTACATATTTTGGAAATAATATAGATAACTTATTCAAATTTTTATGTCAAGTTGCCTAACTCCGATTTTTTGAATTTTCATCGCCACTTAAAGGCCTATTTTTCCATGATGATCTTGCACATACCCTAGACCTATTTTGTAGATGCAGTCTAAGGTCCTGTTCAACAATATTTTATGTCTTGAAATAAAAAAATTAGAGAAAGACCTGGATAATTCATTTCATGACATAAAATAATTTGCATAGAGATTTACTACACATAAAGAGTTGGAGACATGGTTCTAAATCAACGTTCTATTCAAATCATTGAAGTTGAAAAAAAATTACTTAGTAACAACAAAGTATAATGTTATCAATAGTTAAGAAACAAAAAGGCCAAATTACAAGGGCATAGTCTGTGAGTCTTTACAATTATCTAACAAAACACAAGGCCTGGTGTCTTCCTAAATCTTTTGTCGATATTTTGAACTTTTTCTTCGAAAGAAGAAGAAGTATATATAGCTAGGAGCTTCCTTCGATTAAAGGACTATAATAGAAAAGATTCCCCATCATGAATGATGATGATTGCAATAATGACTAACCACGACCATTGAAATAGAAAGATTATCGAGCATGAACCTAGTCATTCGTGAGCTAGATGCATTCTCTGCAAATGATGGAAGTGGTCCTAGTTTATCCTATGCAAACAAGTTTTTCCTCCCAATGAAGGTAGTTAGAACACGCGATAGTATATGGCAGCTTGGCATTTGCACCACTCCTTTTAAATGAAGATATGCTGAAGGGACACGTGGCGACATTTCATGGCCTGTGGTTCATCCTCCTCATCTTTTGATGAGAGCTTGCATGATGAGAAGACATGTGAGATCATTTTTACTATTGGAACTACTTGAGGAGCCACCAAAGTTTGCATGGGTGGAGGCCACGTGGCATGCAGTCAGTGCCCAAAAGAGAGTATATAAAAGAAGACTTAATGTGCCCAATTTATTGACACGTGGGGGAAGAATGAGGCTCGAAAGAGAAGGGAAGGGAAGCCCCCCTTTGGTGAGTGATTAGGTGACATGTGGTAGCTGTGAGTTGAGACCGCTGAAAAATTGGCATGGAGGCTTTTAAAAATCACCGATGTGATCGAAAGTCGAGCAAGACATCAAAAAAACTCAAAGGGAGCATGGTGTATATTAAATATCCATAGTATCAATGTATTTTTGCATGAGGTAATTGATAAAATTATATGAAATTATTAGTTGTATTAATGATTATGATGGTTAAAAAATGATATGAGATGTATTTGTACATGAGTCTATTCATGAAAAATATGATATACAAGTATTATTGGTTATATTAATGACATAATGTATGTTGTGTTATGATAATTATGAATGTAATGTGTATGTTGAAAAATTTCACATGTTTGTGTGTAATCATGAATGTTGAACATGTATATATTTTCACATCAAGATTTTACACTCGTATTTTAGATCAAATGATCTCTCTCATCAACTCTTAGGACTACAACAATCTTTTATTCCTTATCATGATCTTCTGACTGCTTTTTCATATCCTTTACTTTAAGATTTGTAGTAGTTTCTCTCTCACCAGCCCTTAGGAAAACATCCATTTTATTGGATAGATTTTTATGCTTTTAGGCATAAAAACAAAGTAACTTGAACTATTTGATAAAATGATTTTGTAGACATGCATGAATAAAGTGGTAGCATAGACAAGAAGTGAATGTTGAAAATGAACGTAAAACTGTAGAACAATTTAGCTTAAAATTTGTAAATCCTGTGTAATTTTAGATTCAATTTAGTATTCTTTGTCATAATCTCTTGTGTATGATTAATCTTGAATTAGATCAATTTTAATGTTGTATAAAGTAGACAAAATATTGATAGAAGAAATATAAGAAAAAATAGAAAGGACACCTCATGTACGTGGGGAAACCCTTTCGGGTAAAAAACTTCACTAGAATTATTCTTGCTTGTATTATTTAACCTTTGAATGAGTTACAATAATACTGATTAAATTCTCCTTGATGTGCTTCTTCTTTCTTCAAGAAATCTTCACAACCTGCAATATTTTCTCACAAAACTCTCTCATACAATTTCTGCAATAATAGACAATATTCTTGCTTACAAACTCATAAGAGTTAACATATAGTATCACAAAGCCTCTTGAGAAAATCCATGCCTAGGGTTGCCAAGTTGAGTTTAAACATGTATGACAAAGTCAAACAACAACCTCCCTCAAAGTTGGTGCCCAACACTGAAGTGTTAACCTTGTAGATGTCAAAAATATCTTCTGCAAGCTCATCTTCAAAGAAGACATCCAAAATGGGTTCCACTTAATTGAGAATTATAAATATCTTTACCATGCAATATTTGTAACTCAAAGATGCCAACTTGGGCGCCCAATATGGGCCCAAGTTAATCTTTTTTAACTAAAACACATCTGTCATCGATTAATGAAAATAAATATACATGCATGATCCTCCATCTATTAACTGAATGTATCAACTTGTTATCTTTCCATGCAACTCAAGTCAACTGAGATTAACTAACATGCAACTGAAGATAACTGAAACATAACTAAACTGATCTAAACTGAACTAAACTGAATTGAACCTCCTATTTTATAGGACCTCAACATGTATAAATTAAAATCCCTATTTTGTAGGAACCTAAGATGCTTTTCTAAAGTGTACTCAATTCACCAACTAGTTAACTGAACCAAGGTGGATCCCACCTCCCATGTGTGCACCCATGTGCTCCTATTTTATAGGAGATCATTCCAAGGTGTCCCCACATGCTCCTAACACTTAGAAATAATTACAAATGTCAAATTAAATGTTTATTTCATTCCACATTAATCTCTTCCTAATCCTAGTGTTGTGCAACACATTCCAAGGACTTAGGAGATACTTGAAATATGTTTAGAATGCAATTAAATGGCATCCTATTCCAAAAATTCTCCCACTTGACATTATTATTGCAATTATTCTATACAAGGAAAAATTTAATCTAAATCAAGTACAGGACTCATTGAGGCCAATGGCCTTCCTGCACCATAAGAACTTTTCTGCAGCATTGATTAAAGTGTCAACTTTCTCAATTAATACCTTTCCAAAGTCTCTGTAGTATCTATGAGCACCCACCAATAAATCCATGTGAAAAATTCAAATGCAACTTGCATAATCATGAAGCTCCAAGCAAATGATTAATACTCAAAACCCAAAAAACTGCAACCTCTCCAAATTTCATGAAGATAACCATATCCTACCAAAGCTCACACAAAACTATAATAACGAGCTATACATGGAAACATGATAAAAATCAAAACCATCACTATAAAAAAATCCCACTAAAACATGTAAGCAATCTATCCCAGACATCATGATAACCATCTCCTAAATGAAGATCATCCATGGCCTCAACACAATCAAAGAATCTGCTGTTAACTATACAACTCCCAAAAGGTCAAGTAAAACCATAATCTTTAAACCAAGAATATCAAAGTCAAGGTAACTATCCCCATAACTAGAAATAAACCCATAAGCCATGTCATAACATCCTTCAAAATGAATCCTCCAAGACTAACTATCCATAGCTCAAGATCCATATCTATTAAAGATAAAACATATAAAATCATGCTAAACCATACTTAAATGAGTCTCCATAATCAAACATGAATCAACTCAATCCCATGAGAAATAAAAGAATGAAATATAGCACATCTTAAAAGATATAATGGGAAAATACCTCAAAAATAAAGAACTACCGAGTGTGTTGAACTCACATCCAACCAAGGTGTAGGCTTCTCAATCTTTACTATTGAGAACACATTTTCTTACAAGTAACAATTCCAAAGATAACTCAAGCCTCACCAATTTCTCCAAGTATCCATGAGGACCTATAACCAACCAATCCATGCCAAACTCCAAATACAACACGACACCATCATGAAGTAATCAAGAAAATGATTAATGTACCCAATAAAAAGATAACTACTACTATCAATGTCAAAGCTCCAATCATTAATTAGAAACATAAACATGACATCCATGATATAACCATCTCCTCCATAGAGATCACATACATCATAACTAATCCGGTGGACATTTTTCAGTGAAAATTGAAGTGTTCCATTTCTCTCCAAAATCAGCACCATCAGAAAGAGGTCGACGTCCTGGTTCCAACGCAACTCGAACGGAGCGAAAAGGAGTCCGTTTGCACGGGTTATAGCCAGTCAAACCTTTGGTCAAACTGGAATCAGAGGGCGTCCAGGAAGCGAAAAAAATGGTGTCGTCAAAATTTGTCGAAGTTGGCATCATCGCGAAGAGCTCATCGCAAGCTTTCCAATGCAACTCGTTTCGTCGAAATCCGACATCGGAGGCTCAAGATACAGCTAGTCAAAGTTTGGTTGACTTGAAGGTACTGATGATGACGTCATCATGCTGACGTGTCAGTCCGTACAGTACGGAAGCCAAGTGGACGAATTCAGATGAAACACGTGGCAGATGAGTCAGATTGTACGGACCAATGGGAGTGCGACACGTGGCATCCGTACGACACGTCATCGGACAGGTGGCAGTCCAGTCAGCACACGTCATCGGCTTTGTCAACGTATGGGCTTGCCTTGTTAGCGGACACATCTGCAAATTCTGGCGAATCATGATTTGACACATGTCAGGTTGTTGGCATTCGGGTTTGTTAAAGAAAGTGGTAAAAAGGGCGGACGGGTTTGAACCCGCGATCTCCACCCAAACGGCTAGGCTGTTAGCCATTGCACCAAACGCAGCGGTCGATAATATATATGGAATTATTTGTTTTTCTTGTTTAAAAATTTGGGTTTATTGTTAAAAGCAATGCCGGTGGGGTTGGAACCATCGACCCCGCAGCCACCAAAATGCTTTATAGCCGTTCAACCACCGAACATTCCTTGATAAATGTGGGAGCTCGGTCGGTTTTGTTAAAGGTTTGAAACCGAAACTTTAACCAAATGGCCAAATAAGGCCAAAACAAACAAAACCCCCTAAACCACCTGAAACCAAAAGATTGCAGAAGCTAAATTAGACCTGATACGAGCTAATCAGGGAGGTTATGCAATTAATTGAGTGGTTAGGCCTGATTAGGCAAACTTTTTGTATAAAAAGAGGGGTGTAGGCCTTGATTTTCCAAGTCCAGGTGGAGAACGAGAGAAGGCTCGGGAGATGATTGTAATTGTTCCTGTAGGTCGAAGTTATGCTATGCTATCAATGTGCTTGAAGGGGATGATGCTGTCTCAATTGTAACTGTTTTGAAGAATAATCGGATTGGTCACTCCGTTGGAGAGGGGCCCGGAGACGTAGTCACGTTTGTGGCGAACTCCGTTATCAATTGTGGTTTTGTCTCTCTATTTCTTCTCTCTTTCTGTTGTTATCACCTTGTCATTTTAATTATTTCCATAAGTTAATTTTGATATTATTAACTTGGAATAATCATTGTAAAAGTTAAGCATTTAAATACTGCAATCTAGTCTAGATCCTATACAGATCAAGTAGTATCAGAGCTCAGTTGACTATTATTGCAGTTGTTTTCTTGAATGCTAACGAGATCCAGGATTCAGAAGGGCGAAGGCAAGTTTGAAGAATTTGATCCTGAGATCGGGAAGCGTAGAACATTTCTGAAGATGTCTGTGTCTGGAATGGAGGTTCCTGAAGAAATCAGTGAGCGGGAATTTCGAAGAGCATTCCTTGAGATGAAGGCTAAGGTGGACATTCTTTTTCAAGAGAGACAAGAGCGAAAAGGACATGAAGGAGGTTCGTCAAAGCAAGAAGATCGCAAAGACAAGAAAGGGAAACATCATGGAGATGGTGACAAGCAACCAGATCCACCCTCTTCTTCTTCTCCTCCCTCTTCTCCTTCTTCTCCATCTTCTCCTTATTCTATTTCTTCTAATCCTTTCAAGAGTGGGTATAAGCCTAAAATTAAATTGGATGTAAAATTTGAACTACCAAAGTATTGTGGTGAACTTAATGCTGAAAAATTGGATGATTGGATTCAGCAAGTAGAAGTCTACTGTAGAGTCCAGAACCTATTAGATGATGTTGATAGGATCCAATTAGCTACTCTTCGATTAGGAGGTACATCCTTAACCTGGTGGGAGAGTAAGTCTAAGGCAGAAATTTCACAACATGGTAGAGTCAGTTTAACTTGGGCAGAGTTTATTAATGCTCTTAAGAAGCAGTTTTATCCCCTAGGACATATGCAACAGTTAATGATGGACTGGCAAATGTTTAGGCAAGGGAAGGGTCAATCTATCTAGGAGTACACCCATGAATTTAGAAAAAGGGCTATTGCTTTGAATGTTCCTTTGTACACCCAAGATACCTTGTTAAAGTACATAGGAGGTCTTCATTCATATCTTAGGCATTCCATTTTGGTATTGAACCCTTGTAATTTGGATGAAGTGTCTGTTCAAGCTACACACTTAGAGTCAAGGGGAAAGGGTTCTTTCATTGATAATGATAACTCTGTAAAGAAATCTTGTAAGGTTGCAAAGACAGGGAAAGGAAAGAAGGCAGCTACAATTAAGAAGGATGACAAGCTTTCTTGCTCTCATTGTGACAGGAAGGGTCATGATGAAGATCATTGTTGGAAGTTGCATCCCGAATTGAAGCCTAAGTGGGCTCAAAGACGTAATCAGAAACAAAAAGGTAAGGAGAAAGCCATGAATGTTGTTATGGATCTTGGTTCAGATTCAGATGATGAGACTAAGATAACAGCGATGGGTCTAAAAGGTAAAGCTCATATTTCTGGTGTTTCTGTTGCTAGTTGTGCTTCTACTTCTACAGTTAATGATTTCTCTGAAGATAAGAAAAGGAATGAGCTTTTTCATTTAAGGGTTGTTGCTAAGAACAGCAAAATCGATGCACTCATAGATAGTGGTTCTCAAGTTAATCTGATTTCAGAAAGTGTTGTAAAGAACTTGGGATTAAAAACTACATTGCATAAGAAACCTTATCCACTAGGTTGGATTTGTGAAAATGATAAGTTGCAAGTAACAAGGCAATGCACTTTAAGATTCACAATCACTAGTAAATTTGTGGATGAAGTACAGTTTGATGTGGTTCCACTGGATATCTATGGGATAGTGCTTGGTATCCCTTACTTATATGACAGGAAAGCTATATTCTACAGGGAACAGAATCATTATCACTTGTTTAAAGATGGCATTCAGTATATTGTACATTCTCACAAGATTAAGACTGATCATTCTTTTGCAAACACAGGGTAGTTAAAGAGGGTAATTAATGCAAGTAAAGAGTTAACTCTTATGTCTGTCAGTACAGGTGGTTCTAAACTTGAACTTGGAGTAGCTAACCAGGGTCAGATGTTGCAGGATGCACTTGCAGTATAGCATGAGAAAAAGATGATTGAAAGCATTGATGGATCCTTGGGTAAAAATGTTCCTGTTGTAAAGGATCGAATTGTTGTTAACTTATTATCTTTCATTTCTGCATTGTTGTTCAGCTTGATGCTAGTCAATTTTTGTTGGTTAGTGGCTACGACAATTGATGTAGATGCTTATGGAAGTGATAAAGTTATGTTTATGTTCAACAATATTGTTGCAGTCTTGATTATGCTTGTGAGTCAGGTATTCAGATGTACAGAGGATACAGGACAAGTGGGGAGGCCAAGTCCTCACTTAATGTCAGATTAAATGCCACTTTTGGAGGTCCAAAAGGTCTTTAGTGGGGAGGCCTGATCCGGTGGACATTTTTCAGTGAAAATTGAAGTGTTCCATTTCTCTCCAAAATCAGCACCATCAGAAAGAGGTCGACGTCCTGGTTCCAATGCAACTCGAACGGAGCGAAAAGGAGTTCGTTTGCACGAGTTATAGCCAGTCAAACCTTTGGTCAAACTGGAATCAGAGGGCGTCCAGGAAGCAAAAAAAATGGTGTCGTCAAAATTTGTCGAAGTTGGTATCATCGCAAGCTTTCCAACGCAACTCGTTTTGTCGAAATTCGACATCGGAGGCTCAAGATACAGCTAGTCAAAGTTCGGTTGACTTGAAGGTACTGATGATGACATCATCATGCTGACGTGTCAGTCCGTACAGTACGGAAGCCAAGTGGACGAATTCGGTCAAAAAATGTGGTAGATGAGTCAGATTATACAGACCAATGGGAGTGCGACACGTGGCATCCGTACGACACGTCATCGGACAGGTGGCAGTCCAGTCAGCACACGTCATCGGCTTTGTCAGCGTACAGGCTTGCCTTGTCAGCGGACACATCTGCAGATTCTGGTGAATCATGATTCGACACGTGTTAGGTCGTTGGCATTCGGGTTTGTTAAAGAAAGTGGTAAAAAGGGCGGACGGGTTTGAACCCGCGATCTCCGCCCAAACGGCCGGGCCGTTAGCCGTTGCACCAAACACAGCGGTCGATAATATATATGGAATTATTTGTTTTTCTTGTTTAAAAATTTGGGTTTATTGTTAAAAGCAATGCCAGCGGGGTTGGAACCGTCGACCCCGCGGCCACCAAAATGCTTTATAGCCGTTCAACCATCGAACATTCCTTGATAAATGTGGGAGCTCGGTCGGTTTTGTTAAAGGTTTGAAACCGAAACTTTAACCAAATGGCCAAATAAGGCCAAAACAAACAAAACCCCCTAAACCACCTGAAACCAAAAGATTGCAGAAGCTAAATTAGACCTGATACGAGCTAATCAGGGAGGTTATGCAATTAATTGAGTGGTTAGGCCTAATTAGGCAAACTTTTTGTATAAAAAGAGGGGTGTAGGCCTTGATTTTCCAAGTCCAGGTGGAGAACGAGAGAAGGCTCGGGAGATGATTGTAATTGTTCCTGTAGGTCGAAGTTATGCTATGCTATCGATGTGCTTGAAGGGGATGATGCTGTCTCAATTGTAACTATTTTGAAGAATAATCGGATCGGTCACTCCGTTGGAGAGGGGCCCGGAGACGTAGTCACGTTTGTGGCGAACTCCGTTATCAATTGTGGTTTCGTCTCTCTATTTCTTCTCTCTTTCTGTTGTTATCACCTTGTCATTTTAATTATTTCCATAAGTTAATTTTGATATTATTAACTTGGAATAATCATTGTAAAAGCATTGTAAAAGTTAAGCATTTAAATACTGCAATCTAGTCTAGATCCTATACAGATCAATAACATACATAAACATCCTAGTCTCAAGAGAACAAGTACCATGTCAAAATCTAAATGCAACAAGAGTAAATCATGACATAAACACTCCAAAACAAGAAAACATATCCCCAATCATATGAAGATAACCATACCAATGATGCATCCACATCATTTCCAACAACTCCCACTAAACCATGGTACTGAGTCGCAAATGGCACCGTGACTACCATCCTCTCCATGAAGATCACTCTAAAACATCAAGCAAAGAGTTATCACAAACAATATTAGCTGAAATAACCAATGCATCATTAGTGTCATTTGAGGATTCCTCTGTAGAAGAATCAAAACTCTTTTTCTTGTTCTTACAATCCTTCTTCACATGTCCCGGTTTCCCATAGTTCCAACACTTTACCTTACTCTTACCAAGGGTTTTAGACCATCCTTTGGACTTACCCTTTCCTTCCTTGTCTCCATTAGGTTCCTTTTTCTTAGGCCTTCCTCTTACAAAAAGGGCATCTTGAGATTCCTCTTTAGACTTCCTCCCCATCTCCTTTGATAGGAGAGTAGGAATTATATTGTCCATATTTGGATCTGCACCACTATCACTAATAGAAACAATTAGATTTTCCCAAGACTCTGGTAAAGAACAAAGTAACAAAATGAATTTATCTTCATCTTCTAGCTTTACATCTACAAATGCTAACTGACTCAGAATAAAATTAAAATAATTTAAATGATGTGCAACAGAATCACCATCTTTCATCTTTAAAGAATAACTATCTTTTTAGATAGAGTTTATTATTATGGCTTTTGGTTTGATAAATATCACCTATTCTCTTCCACATATCAGATGCAATCTTTTCATTTAAAACATTCAATATCTAACAACATAAACAAGACACAATCTTATGGTTCCTCTTTCCTTCTTATCTAACTTAGCTGAATCCTCATCTGACATCGATGTAGGTGTCTTTTTCTTATTACCTATAGATGACCACTGATCTCTCTCTTCAAGGAGATCTTCCATTTTTAATTTCCACATCTCATACCCATATCCATTGAACCTTTCAATGTGTAAATGAGAAGTAGAGCCCATTGCAACACACTAATTTTTCAAATAAGAAATTAACACAATATTTCAAGCTCTCACTACAGCCAAAAAACCTTCAAAATTTTAAGAGAAAGGGATCCAAAACTCTACCCAACCTCTAGCTCTGATACCAAATTTTGAAAATGAAGGTAAAACTGTAGAATAATTTAGCTTAAAATTTGTAAATCTTGTGTATGATTAATTTTCCACATGTACGTGGAGAAAACCCTTTTGGATAAAAAACTCCACTAGAATTATTCTTTCTTGTATTATTTAACCTTTGAATGAGTTAAAATAATAATGATTCAATTCTCCTTGATGTGCTTCTTCTATCTTCAAGAAATATTCTTCACAACCTACAATATTTTCTCAAAAAACTCTCTCATACAATTGCTGCAATAATCGACAATATTCTTGCTTAAAAACTCATAAGAGTTAACACATACTATCACAAATACTCTTGAGAAAATCCACACCTAGGGTTGCCAAGTTGAGTTCAAACATGCATGACAAATTCAAACAATAGTCTCCCTCAAATTTGGTGCCCAACACTAAAGTGTTAACCTCGTAGATGCCAAAAATATCTTCTGCAGTCTCATCCTCAAAGAAGGCGTCCAAAATGGGTCCCACTTAACTGAGCATTATAAATATTTTTTCCATGGAATAGTTGTAAATCAAAGATGCCAAATTGGGCGCCCAAGGTGGGCCCAAGTTAATCTTTGTTAACTGAAACACATCTGTCACTAAGTCATGCAAAAATATATAGAGGCATGATCCTTCATTTGTTAACTGAATGTATCAACCTGTTATCTTTCCATGCAACTCAAGTCAACTAAGATTAACTAACATGCAATTGAAGATAACTAAAACATAACTGAATTGAACTGAATTGAACTAAAGTGAACTAAACTGAATTGAATTGAATTGAACTGAACTGAATTGAATTGAACCTCCTATTTTATAGGACCTCAACATGCATAAATCAAAATCCTTATTTTATAGGAACCTAAGATGCAATTCAGAAGTGTTCTCAATTCATCAAAAAATTAACTGAACAAGGTGGATCCCACCTCCCATGTGTTTGCCCATGTGCTCCTATTTATAGGAGCTCATTCCAAGGCATCCCCACATGCTCCTAACACTTAGAAATAATTACAAATTTCAAATTAAATGTTTATTTCATTCCAAATTAAACTCTTCCTAATCCTAGCATTGTGCAACACATTCCAAGAACTTAGGAGATACATGGAATATGTTTAGAATGCAATTAAATGGCATCCTATTCCCAATAGTGAATTATTTGAAAAATTGCCTCAAATAAATTTGGTCTCATGGTGATGCAATGCCATGAAAATCCATAGCAATTCTCTTGTCATGGAATTCCATCACCATCATGACCTTCCATCACCATGAGACCACACTTCTTTGAGGCATTTTTTCAAACAACTCATTTCCTTGTCTATCACCACATTTCTTACTAATATGTAATGTGAAGTAATGCTTTGAGTTTGAAATATGTGAAATGTAATGTAATCAGAGATATGAATATAACTGTTTGATAAAATTATTCTATACAAAAATGCATGAAAAATGTGGTAGCATAGAAAAGGTAGTGAACTATTTGAAAAAATGCCTCAAAAAAATGTGGTCTCATAGAATGCCATGAAAATAAAATGCAATTGGAAAACTGCTCCTAGTTATTACTTACACAATGTGAAGTAATTATATATCTTCTTAGGTTGACTTTGTAAAAACTATATCGTAATTAAAAATTTGTCATCTATCACCATCTAGTTATTAGTTGTGCAATGTGAAGTAATGCTTTGAGTTTGAAAGATGTGCAATGTAATTTAATAAACGATATGACTATAAACTACACAAATTTCTTACTTAAGGAAATGCAATGAAATATTGCTTACTAATATGATTTGATATATTTTTTTTCCAAGAATCCATAGGTTGTTTGGAAGCACCTATTTTAGGCTTTTACCAATAGCAACAAGGAAATGAACTATTTGATAAAATTATTTGGTAGACATGTATGAAAGTTATGGTAGCATAGACAAGGAAATGAACTATTTGAAAAAATGCCTCGAGGAAATGTGGTCTCATGGCCCTATGGATTGTCATGACATTCCATAAAAATGAGACCACATTTATTTGAGGAATTTCTTCAAATAATCCATGCCTTGTCTATTCTATTGCTTACTATTATGCTTTGATAAAAAAATTTCAAGCATCCATAGCTTGTTTGGAAGCACCTATTTTAAGATTTTAGTAATAGCAACAAGGTAGTGAACTATTTGATAACATTCTTTGGTAGACATGCATGAAAAATGTGGTAACATAGACAATTAAATGAATTGTTTGAAAAAATTCCTCAAAGATATATGGTCGCATCATGATGGAATTCCATGACAAGCCATCACCATGAGACCACATTTCTTTGATCCATTTTTTTCAAAAAGTTCATTGTATTGTCTATGTTATTGCTTACTAGTATGCTTTGATAGATTTTTTTCAAGCATTCATAGCTTGTTCAAAAGCACATGTTTTAGGTTTTTATCCATAGATGCAAGGTAGTAAACCATTTGATAAAATGCTTTGGTAGACATGTACGAAAAATGTGGTAGCATAGAAAAGGCAGTGAAATGTTTGAAAAACTACCTCAAAGAAATATTGTCTCATGGAATGCCATGAAAATAAAATGCAATTAGCAGCTGCTCCTAGTTATTAGCTATGCAATGTGAAGTAATTGCATATATGCTTAGGTTGACTTTGTAAAAACTATATCGTAATTAAAAATGTGTTATCTATCACCATCTAGTTATTAGTTATGCAATGCGAAGTAATGCTTTGAGTTTGAAAGATGTACAATGAAATGTAATCAACAATATGAATATAAACTACAAAAAATCTATTTTCTACAATTTATTAGTTGAAATTTTTATTTTATTTTCTCTATATCTCCATGCTATGGAAATGCATTTCAATTTTGCTACTATGGTTGCAACTATAGAAACTAACAATAAAGGGATAAAAGGTAAATACTGTATTGCATGTTTATTTTGAAATGGATCCCTTGCTCTCTACTGGAATGACTATCCCACTCTCTACTAAAACCATATTGATTTATGTGGATGGTGCACAATTGGCTTCTAGTGTGTGGTTGGATTCTGGTGCGCCATTGGCTTTTGGTGCACCGTTGGCTTCTGGTGTGTCATCGACTTTTGGTGTGCCATTGCTTTTTGGTGTGTTGTCAAATTCTAGTGTGCTATCAACTTCTGCTGGGTCAGTTTTTGATGCTGCTGGGTTGTGTGTTGTTGGCTCGTGCCTGTAGATGGTTCACTACTTCCTGTTGGGTCGCTGCTATCTTCAGATGTGTCTCCTGATTGTTCATGACCTATGCTAGGTGGTTTTCTGCTTTTAATTTTCCTCTTTTAGGGTCTGGGTTGTTGCACATAGATGTCCCTCTTTTGTGCCTTGCTTCTTAGTCCTTTGCTAAGGTGGTTGGTTCTAGTGGTAAAATCCCTCCTTCTTCTCTTCCCTCTTTTAAGGGTAAACCCTTACGGTGCTCTTCTTCTACCCCTACTCTTATTTATGGGCAGGAGGTGTTGGATAAAGACGATTATTTCTCTTGTTCTACTCTTATATGTAGATTTAATGGTTTATGGCATTTCCTTCCAAATTTGCATAAATGGGTTTTGGAGTGTTGGAGGCCTATTATTGAGGATAGGTTTGAACTCTATCCTTCAGCTAGGGTTTTTTATGTGGTTTATTTTTAATCTAATAAGGATAGGGCTTGGGTGTTGGAAGGGGGTGTTTTGTTGTGGGGCAAGCACTCACTTTCTCTCTGGCCTCGGTTCCTTTCTTTCAACCCTCTCTTTGAATCTATTAGTGTTGTTCCTACTTGGGTTAGACTTCCTAATCCGCCTCTTCAATTTTGGACTCCTTGCTTTGAATCTATTGGAAATACTATTGGTAGGTTTGTTATGGCTGATTCATCTTCTCTTAGCTATTATCATCCTAATTTTTCCCACATTCTTGTGGACATTGATACCTCAAAATATTTACCTGGAGAAGTCATTTTGATGGTGGGGACTAGACCATAGTCTTAGATTCTTGATTATGAAGGTGTTCCTTTTCGTTGTAGGAAATGATTTTCTATAGGTCATTTGGTTCCAAACTATTAGAAGTCTCATCAGATTTATGATACTTGGTGGAAAGATGCTCTTCGTGAGCATCTTACTATGGGTGAATCTTATGATGATTTTGGGGAAGATTTTGGGGATGATGACTTGGCCCCTAAAGTCATGGCTTCTTCTACTGATGGTTCTTAGTTGCCATCCGTTGTTGTTGTTGTTTCTCCTAGGTCTTCTATAGTTGATGTTGGGTCTTCTATTTCTATTTCTATTGTTGGTGTTGTTGGTTCTTCTGCACTTGCTACTAATGCGGTTTGTCTATCTATAGTTGCTGCTACAACTGGTGGGGTTGTTGTTGTTGTTGCTGATGTTTTTGTTTCTATTGCTATGACTACTAGTTTATTTGTAGCTCCTATTATTGTCGGTGGTTGTGGGAGTGACACTCCTAGTTCTTCTCCTCTTTTTCCTTTGGTGGCTTGTCCTTTGACTTCCCCTTGATCCATTCCTTCAGAGGATGATCTTTCTTGGATGGTTGTACAAAGAAGGAAGAGAAGTCTCCCTAAGCATAATCATTCCTCGCAGTCCCTTGTAATTTTTTTTCATGGTGGTCGAAAGGTTGCACATGTGGTTTAGCTCTACTTTTCCCATTGTTGCTTGGTACTGTTTGGATTTTCTTCTTCTTTGTTTATCTTTGGAGCAGTTGTTTGTATCTTTTCCAATTTTTGGGTGTTTGGATGCTGTTGACTATCTAGTGTTGTTTTTTTGAGTAGCATTTTGTACCTAAAGTTGTAAAGGGTTTTGGGTCCCTTCAAAACCTATTTTCCCCTTATAATCGAAATGATAAAGGGATCAAATTTGGTGAAGTTTCCTAAGGCAACCAAATTTAATAATACTATAACATGAGTAAAAATGATCTATGTAATTCATAAACTATTAAAGTGCAAGATTGCAAGAAATCAATATCTATATAACATGTTAGATCCATCATAGCTCAAGCATTATAAAGTGATTATAAATTTAAATTTTTAGTTTCAAAAAATGAAACCATGCATACAATGAATGAAATATGCCGAATATCAATTTTTATATATAGAAGTGTAAAGTAATTGTGTATCTACTATGGACATGTGAAATTGACCTAAAACCTATGACACATTGTCAAACAACATCAAACAACATAAAAAAACATCGAACAACACCAAACAACATCTGAAACCCTAATTTCCTCTATTAATTGAATAAAACAACATTATTTAATTAATCCACTTTTTCATCATTTTCGATGAATTAAACAAATTTCATTTATTTAATAAAGTCCTATAAACCCTTTTTCCATTATTAATCAAATAAAAAGACATTATTTGATTAATTCACATTTCATCATTTCGACTAATTAAATAAATTACATTTATTTAACAAAGTCCTAATCTCACTTTATTTCATCCTGATTGATTAAATAATGCCAATTATTTGATTACGCCACTAAATCACCTTATTCCTCTAAGTTATTTGAATTATTAAATCATAATAATTTAATTACGACACTTTCACTCCAAAATTTGAATAATTAAATAAAACTATTGAAATCATTCATTGAAAATCAAAGCAAACTAATGCAACTTTTTTTGCAAAAGTCAAACTTGATTTGCATGTTCAACTCCAAAAATGAATGAATTAATTAAATAAATTAATCAATTTTCCTTACCCACTTTCTGATTTAGAAAATTACGGTTGTTGACTAAGCCATCTAATTTTCTGACTAAACCATCTATTTCCTAACTAAGCCATCTAAATGCTGATTGATCAATCTAAATCCTGACTAGACAAACTATTATTTGATCACACAAATTGTGCAATCTAATTTGCACAATCTATTCATGTCTAAATCCTCTTAACACCTTTCAACTGTTGATTTGGATATTCTCCAACATGATCTTGATCGTCCATTTTGAATCTCATTTTCTATATAACAAACCTTTTACCTCACAAATAAGGATCAAAGAGTCAACATCATTTGTAGAACGAAGTACTACCGACATTCACAACCACCATTAGAGCTTCAACATTTCTTTGATTAACCAACATCAACATCATTCTTCAAGCTTTTGAACAAAAGCTATGGAGGTTTCATAGTTATACAAACAATTCAACATCAGGAGAACACACTTCAATATGAGATGGGTAACGATTTTATTGTTGAATTCATTAGTGTATGTATTGCATTCAAATGTTCTTGAATTTAGTAATCGTAATTATTCATTTCGTAAATGTAGGATTAAATCTAGATTAGTGTTCTTGATGTTAGATTAGATTTTATTTTCCAACACATTTATCTTGTTTGCATCTATGATTTTCCTGCATAGCAATATCATTAGTACCATATCCATCCTGCATCCACAATGTTGTCAATACATATCATGATGATAATAAAACAATGAAAACAACATGTACAATGTATGGAGCATACATTCATCATATAACATCCATATCAACATCATATATAAAAATGATAAATTGATCATCATATATCAAAATCATATATTGATCATCATATTAAACATCACCTTATGACAGTGGTATATTTTCAGAATTTGATCCATTGTTCATGAGTTTTGGATATGATGTGCACATTCCTTTGTAGGATGTATATTCCAATCCATAGCTTGAGACATGCTCTTGCAGAGGGATGCAAAGCAATATATGGATCTGCGATGGCACCAAAGGGGTGAAACTAGACTATTTCTCATGGTGATCTTCTATTAGCAATAACTTTCGAGAAATTGATCCTTTTCTTATGATATTTAGGCAAAATGCACATGGTTCTCAGATAATCTTGATTCCTTGGCCATAGGCTGATTGACTCTTTTGTAGTGGAATGCAAAAAATGTTTCTTGAATACCACACTACAACTGTGTCATGTATGGATTTTTCGCTTACATATTTAAATGCAGACATTATTTGATTTGTCGAATTTAGATTATTTAATGATTATTTAAAAGATGGTTAAATTGAAATTCGAAATGAAATGAAGATGAAATTGAATTGAAATGCAAATGCAAATTATTGTATTTATGTTATTTTGGGGTTTGTCATTACTGATGATAAATTAAGTGTAAGTGAACACAAGAAACAGGTGAACGAGGTTGAAGGCGAGAACAACGATCAGGTAGAGTTGTTTAGCCGATTGACGTTTGTGAATAGATGGGATCTCACACACTCATGTAGATTTATATTCTAATGTTTTGTGCGTATATCATGCTTGCAAATTGAAAATTTAGTTTAAATGTGATTTCAAAAAAAATTGCAAAAATGAATGTGCTTAAATGATGATTTTGTTAAATTAATGAAATTTAACGTAAATTAAATAAATTGAATGCTTGTTTGATATTTTATTACTATTTTGGAAATATGAAGTTGAAATTTTGAAATTTAAATTTAATAGAGTTCTAAACTTAAAATTTGATTAAATTTAGTTAAATAAAATAATTTTAAATTTAAATGATATTTAAATTAGAAATTGTGAAAAAGAATGAATTTCAAAATTTAGAAATAGAATTCATAATTTAAACTTAGTGAAAATTGGGAAATTAAATCAAAATTCCGTTCAAAATTAGAAATTGAAATTTGCATTCAAATTTGAACTTCAGCTAAACTCAAGAATGAAATATCTAAAATCATCAATCAAGAAGCATTCTAAAATTGAAACTTGGAGTTTGAATTTTGATCTAAAGATCAATGAGCAAATGGTGGATCTCATTCTTTGGGGAGATCAATGCTTGTAAATTAGAAAGAGAATATATGAAGGAAAGATCCGAAATTACACACAGGGAGAATTGGGGAAAACACAGAGAAATTTCTTGACAGTAACTAATGGAGACTCAGGGAATTTTGAAATTGTAAAGTAAGGCGCCAGTTTTGGAGTCCATACACTCCTTCACCCTTCCTCCACGTAGCCTCTATACACAAGCATCAAAGAAAAGAGGACTGTCATAACCTTCACCTACGCAGGAGCGAAAGGCATTGAAGAAGGCATGGTCTTCAACAAGAGTGTGGCTTGTGGAAGCTTCTCCAAATGCAGCCAAAGGGAGAGCTCCCTCCACAACCTCACACGCCTCCTGCAAGTTTGGACAGGCTCCCTCCTTACGCAACAGCAAGGGGATTGTAATCCTTTGCCCACGCGCCCAGAGAAGGAGAAGGTGTGGCCAGGGAAGGCACGCACTGCCTCCTCCCTCCCCACTCCCTTCTACACCTACACAGGGGAAGAAAAGCAGTGAGCAGAAAGGCAGAAAATAGAGATTAAAGAAGCAACAGTTAGCAGCAAGGCAAAGAGAATTTACCAGAGCAAGCAGCAATTTGGATAGAAGCAAAACAGTCAGAGGAGAAAAGGTAGAAGGAATTTATCAGGTAGGAACTTGTAAATAAAATTATAAATTAGATCTTTAGTTTTAATTCAACAAATTCTGGAAATGATTATCAAAATATAAAGAAGATCATGATTGTTAAAATTTAGGAAAAAGAGAGAGTTAAAAACTATGATTGTTGAAAAATTAAACTTGCAAATTTGTTTGAACTGGAAACATAATCAAATTGTAGTGATTTCCAGAATCTTAGACAAAAATTAGATACACAGATTGAATGAAAAATCAATTAGATAAAATCTTTATGATTGTAAATCAACTGTATTTTATTTTCCAGAATTCAAGAAAAGACTAGAAACAAAAATCTTATTTATTTATGCTGAGAATTTGTTAAATTCTGATTTAAATTGTTCTAAGAACAATAAACTGAAAATTTGAAAAACGTATTAAACTTGGAAACTAACTTCAATTTTAAGAAAAAATGAAATGATCATGAACAAAAATTAGTAAATTATGCTGATACAAATTAGTTGAAATTAGTTGAATTATGTTGATAGAAAATAAGAATTATTGACAGAAAAACACAAAAATAGAATTTTAACTTGAAATTTTAACACTATTCTTGAAAACTGTCAAAACTCAGAATTTTAAAATAGTTAGATTAAATTTGGTAAATGATGGATATTTTTAATGCTGAAAATAGAATTAACTTGAATCAACACGTTTTAACTTGAGTTTTAGTCAATTTTTGAGAATAATCAAAACGAATTTTAAATAACTTAAATTAAAGAAGAGTTTGAAACAACTGAACGTGTGCTCTTTTAATTTACGTTTTTATATATATTATTCAACATACTGGAGATACACCTTCATTTTAAAACTTGTTGATTATTTAAATGACTGAATTAAAATATTGATTTTATGTCTTTTTGTGAAATGAAACAATGAAAAGTAGTACTTGTTAAATTGTTGCTGTTTTAAATAATTTTTCAATTAATGTTTGAAAAATTGTGAAAGATTGCATTTGACTGTTTGAACCATGCATGAATGATAGATAATTCTGCATGTGTTGTTTTTGGGGAAAGTTACCTTCCGGGACGGGTGCCGAATATGGGTAAATAAAGAGTGTAGTTTTGCTTTTTCCAAAACTACTTTTTATTGTCGTGCATGGCATTTTACTTGGCCAAGTAATTTTTGTACCATTGAAATAGATGGATTATTTATTGCTCTCTACCATATCCTATTACCGAACTTGCTTCTTTCTTAACTGAATTAGAAAAATGAAAATGCTTGTGGTTTACTAGTAGTACTAGGCATGCACCAGATTCCATCTTGCTCGTAGACTACTTTTTGCTAAGCAATTCGTGCAGGGTCAGGTATTTCTTGATTGACTAAGAAATTCTAGGGAAACATAAGCTTCGAGGTTGGGTGGAAAAGCGCCTAATTCTTGTTCTCGTCTTCTTTTGAAGATTTGCTTATGGATGGAAGATCGACAAATTGAATCTTCTTTTTAATGCTTTATTATTCATGATGTATGTAATGATGAGCTTATGGCGACTGAATGCCTAAGTCTCGAATTTGTAAACTGGATATGTATCATCCATTGTATTTATTATTTGAAATGTGTATTTCGACACTTGTAAGATTTGGACTGAATTATAATGAAGATATCTTTTCGACTTTTATGTCGTTGTATGTAATCGACTTGTTCTATGAATGAATGAATGAAAGAGATGACGACTTTATATGGAATATAATGAAATTTATTTTAAGTATTGTCGAATTGTTTTTAATAAGAGTGCGACCTCTACAAACTGTCTTTCCGAAAAAAAGACATGACAACCCCCTCTCAACACGTATTTAATAATAATTATTACAAAAAATGTTGATGAATTTTTTGAACTATAATTTAATAATAATATAAACGATTATTTTATTTTTAAAATTATATCTATAAGAATTATTTTCTTCTTTGATTGGATATGTATCCTAAGAGGGGTGTTGTATATCTATAATCATCTTCTTTTATTATACATTCAATGCTCGTAAATATAAAAAAAAAGTAGTATATTAGAAATTTAGGAGTAAACCAAAATACAAAACGTTAAAGAATCAAAATATCAACTACATAGAGTCAAAGGATTAGTTAATTTATTTATGTTAATTTACTGCATGACAAGTTAATTATTTATATTTTAAAATGAAGATATCTAAAATGTCTTAATTCTTTAGGTGTTTATTTTCATTTAAATGGAAATAATGGAAAATAGGGCAAAGGAGAACTAAAACTGAGCGGACCGAACTAAAAGATGGTAAACAATAGTCTCAGTTAGGGAAACACAATAAAAAGGTGTGTAGATTCATATTTAACACCCATAAATAATACAATTTGCATTTGCATGATTGAGCTTCTCAATGCCCCGAACATATACATAATTTCTTTCTTTCTTTGCAGTCTATGGGCAGTATATTCAACACTAACTCCAGTAGTAAACTAAGATTAAGTAGGAACCAGAACATAGTAATCATCATGCATGCCAATAATTTTCATTGCCACCAAAGCTAGAGGCAAAAACAGTGAAACCCAAAGGGGTTTCCTAAGGAAAAGCTCTATGAAATTCCATGCCCTGCACTTCACAACTTCAAATATATCACTTGTCTGAGTGAATTCAAAAGAGATGGATGAATCAACATCTCTTGGTTTAATCCCATCTTGCCCACAATTTAAGTCACTGTTTGAGAGGACCTGCAACTTCTTGTTCACTAAGTGTTCTTTATCCATACTATCTCTGCTCCCATTCTGAATAATATTTGAAGAGGCTGACGACTCACAATCACTTCTCTCAATTGTGGATGACCAGAAAGAAGAGTTGTCGAGGAAATCATTCTCTTCTTCTTCATCTTCATCGACTTCTTCATCTTCTTCCTCTTCCTCTTCCTCTTCCTCTTGTTGCACAGCATTCTCAGGGCTTTTGAATAACACTCGGCCTTTGAGAACTGTCCAGCAAGAAGCCTTTCGTACTGTTAGCTCATCATATACGTCGAATGGATCGTCACATGCAACGGGGTTATCTCTTACACTCCATTTTCCATTGTCACAGTGATCATGTCCACAGGATTCTTCCACTTCTGAGTCATCACTGGAGGACTGCTGTTGCAGTGACCGAATAAGTGTCCTCGGAGACGTTTTCATTATGTTATGATGATCTTCTCTTATTGTACATTCAGAGGCCTGAAAATAGAATATTAGGGTTAAAGCAATATCGGATAAGAAGAAAACGTTATCAATCGTCAGCCTGAGAGCCATTAAAAGGGATGATAAAAATGAGCATACCTTGATACCATCACAAATGTGGGTGTCTTTTCCTTTGCCAAATAGTTCCTCTTGATTTGCTGGAGGTGAGATTCCATAATACTTTTGGTTAAATCCTTCAAAAGTGCGTACCTTTCTGGTCTGCTTCTTCAAGGCCGTACACATATCAGTGCTTCTTTCACTAAAGTGGGCAAATTTGAAGAGGAACATCACAGGAATTTAGCCAAAATGCATGAACTCAGATCAAAGATATGTGATAATGGCGCACAAGTTATTGCATGCATTTTTAACAAGAATCCGTTGAACGAGTGAGTAATGGCGGATCAGTGTTGTGTTTAATGCGATGAATTGGCGGAAAATTCAAAAGTAAGAGAAGAGTTTATTAAATAAAACTGCCTCTTTATTTACTTCCACTTGACGTGGAGCACAGCGCCAATGCTTGGACATGCAAACTGATAGCTATAAATCGATGTGGCCCTTTCTAGGATTCCGGCGCTGTTGTTACGTTTCTTTTTTCGAACGTCGAAAACTTTTGAATTATAAATACGTATATTGTATTTTTACTTCATGTTCTTATGGGACTGCATAGCTTATTTTGGCTATGGCTACCAGTCACTGTTCAACTTATTTAAGAATTATTTGTAGAGCTGGTGGTCCCGTGAATACTTAGTTTTTCTGCTTATTTTTAAGCAGCGAGCTTAAATTTGTATTAATAATATTAAAAATAATTTGTATTAAAAAAAAAGGAAATAAATTTGTTGAGCTACTGGATTTTTAGAAATATGCAGTTGCCGCTTATTTCCAACCCCCCTTTTTTTTCATAGCTTATTTTCAATTAGTTGCTCCATTAAAATAGGAAAAGATTCCAAATTATCTTTTCCCAAAAAAAAAATTTATACATAAGAACACCTAGAAAATAGAGTTAAGCAATTGCATGGGGACATGAGATTATAGTATTTCTTAGGTGATTTTTTTAAGTAGTTTAAAATATTAATTAGTAAAGATATTTTAAATACATTGAAGATATTTTTAAAATTTGATATTTTAAGATTAATATATTAAATTTTTATTTTTAAATTTTTTTTTAATTTTTTAAATAAAAATATTTTCTTAGTTTAAGATATTTATATTAATTTATTTATTTATTTATTTTATTGAAATAGTATTTTTATTAATTTAAGAGTTATTTTATTTTATTACATTGTTTTCTTTTATTTTATTTATTTATTTATTTTATTTTAGCTATTTTATTTTTTTAGAAAAACTATTTTTATTTATTACCAAGCGAAAGTGGGGATTAGATCTCATGACCACTTTCTTGAAGAAGCTCTTAGTCAATTGAGCTAGGGCCTCCATCCAACTAATTTTCTTTTGCTCGGTGAGTTAGACACAAGGAATCATACCCTCGATATAAAAATAACAAATAAAAATAGATAAAGTTCATGCCCTACAAATATGGGTGCTTTAGTGTGAATACATTACTCCTACTAGACTATTGTCACTAAATTACTTGCATGCACATCATTATTTGGTAGTGCAAAATACTTTTTTCATTTCAATATTTTCTCCTTTTTAGATAATCTTAGTGTCATTCGATGTGTAGGTTTCAAAGGGGGGATTTCTTCCTCTTAAATTATGTCCATTCTTGATCTATTTGTAGAAGGATCTCATTGTTTTTCTCATTTTTACCTTATGTTGTTAACATTGTCCTCAATACCACCACTCATTGGGGGAATTATAGACCTCAAAGATACCATTGGTTCATCCATTATCTTGTAGTCCACATTCTCTTGTGAATTTGTTGATACCTTTGAACTACCTACATGCAAATCCTTATTAATTGAATATTTTAGATTACTTGGCTTTGGATTAACCAATGGATTAGCAAGGGAGGAGTATGAATATACCTTAGCATTTGGAGGAATTACTAATGGTGGTGCTCAATCCCAATCCACTAGGTGGTCGTACCACCTGAAGCATGATAAACCCTTCCACAAGCTTTTATATTTGGACATTGAGGGTTGTCATTATCAATTGAGAAAAAAATTTGCCACTTGAAATTTTTTATTTCATAGTCTACTAAATTTTCCAACATCTACATCCCAATTTTAAAGAAATTTCAACATGAAGACCACTAGAAATATCCATTTCAACACATATACGAGTGTAGGTGGTACTTGCATAATTGATTTTTTCTTTTGAAGCACAATAGTACTTACCCAGACCGTTTCCAATGGCCTATAAACTATATAATTCCTAGAACTAGAATGTGAGATAGGGTAAACACACCTACAAGCAGGAAAATGAGAAAGTTTTTATTCGAGGATCAAAAGATGGAAACCATGGCTTAGTGCATAAGAAATCCCCTTGAAAAAACTATGACCCATTTTTCAGCACCTTCTCTTTGTCTTCAAGAGATTCAAATTAAAGGATAAAGAAATCTCCAGCACAAGGATATGTTATATGGAGCCTAATCAAACTCGAAGGTTAAATTTTCCCCACTTTTATCGAGATGGTTTCCCCCCAAATTATTTAATGGGGGTTTGGGGGTAGCACCCTCGAAACCTCAAACAACTTTTAATATTTTATAAAGGTGTCGACAGTTATTTTTCTATTGACTGACATAAAAAAATCCTATTTTGTAATCGACATAAGTTTTGATAAAATGACTAAGGGTTAGGGTTTTCACTAATATTGTATTATAGCATTTGCAATGGTATTGAGTTTCAAGGATTGCTGGTTGTTGTGAACCCCTAAACCTACAAATGTACAAAGACGACAAACATTGTTAGTGTTAGATCAAAATGCATGCAAATATGAAGGATTCCCCATAAAATCCACCTATTTAAACTAATATTAGGAAATGAAGAACAAATTCAAATAACATGAAAGTAAATCCTAATCTAGCCAATAGAATGATGATCTTATGGGGGAATTGGTGCCAATGAGGTGTTGCAATTGACCCTTTCCCAATTCCTATGTTGCAATGTAGATTGATGAAAAAATGGTCAAATCTCCAAAAAGATTTGAGCATAACCTTGGTGCAAATATGAAAATGTGATGATTTCCTGGATGAAATGGGCAAAATTAGTTCTCAATTGAAGAGAGTAACTCTGCATGTGAATTGTGGATGAAGATTGAGTGGAGAGGTCTCCAATTTATAGACTTCTATTTGGAAGAAGTGAGCAAGATTGAGTAATATGGGATAAAAGATAATCCAATGGCATTGTGCCACTTGTCCACATGTGATTGGATGAGAAATGAACACATTTTGGCCAATATTCATGATAAATGCATAAATTTGAATTTGAAATGGTGAGTTGACATATTGAAGGGGGAAGAGAAGTGAAGTTAATGTCACTTAGCTCAAGGTCAAGTACGTGTAAGAGGCATTTAATGCCTTATTGGAAGGACCAAGTCCACTTGGCCTTTTTGGATTCAAATGAGAGAATATTCTTTTTTGATGCTTTGTGAGAGAAAATAGAAGAATTAATAAATCAAAGTAATTGATTTATTGTGCAACTTGCATTCTCTAGAGGATTTTAGTGAGAAGGATTAAGTTAATCAATTTTTTGATTTATTTAATGAAGAATTAGGTGATGTAACAATTTAGACTTAGATTTATGAATTGATTTAAGTCAAGAATTGAAAGGAAATGATTTATTAAATAAATGATTTGATTTATTTAATCAAGAAGGAATATGTTAGATTAAATCAAATAAGGTTTTAATTTATTTAATTTAATAGGAGGACTTTAGAGATTTTAATTAAATAAATTGATTTATTTGATTAAAAAGATATGCAATGGTTAATTAAATTAATTGATTAATTTAATCATTGAAAGAGGAAGACTTAATCCAATAGATAGTGATTTATTGAATTAAAAGATAGAATGTGATGAAATGCTGAGAATGTGATTTAAGAGGAAACTTTGTTAGTAATCGGGATCAGGTGTGTCAAAACGAATTTGTACATTTTCCATGTCTACATTTTGCCCCTCTTTGAAGCAATGTACCTATTGCATTGATTCAAAGAATAAAACTATTGTGATCAAAGGTCTGAGATTTTTTGAATTTTTTAGATTCCCCACTGCTGCCCCAACAGAACGATATTGCTGGATATTGCCCTTTTGAGAGATCGGATGAAAATTTTGAATTTTTGGATGATCTCGCGAAAAAGATGATAAGGTGCCTGACAGGCCAAAAATGCCCCAGAATGCCCGAAAAATGCATTAAAATTCTAGAAGGGATGAAGAATGACCTTTGGTTGGACCAAAATGGGTTTGGGGCAAAAAACCCCCTCCAGAATGTCAAATTAGGTCAAAAAAACCCTAATTTTCGAGCTTAATAGACCTCAAAGGGTCATTTTCAAAACATTTGCACTCTAAACTTTGAACAAATTGACATTTGACCTTTGAGTCTTAGAAAAAATGATGCAACAAGAGCTTCCCCTACACGTGTCAGAGCGGGTATGAGTATATCAGCGACTAGTCGCCGCAAGACCCGTGGTATGTACCCCTATCCCACTTTTAATTTTCTCGTTTTATGCATATTTATTATGGTTTAAGTATGGTCAAGTCAGTGTGATATTGCGCTGCGGAAAATTTACAAACTGGCCTGCGTGGTCCCATATAAGGCCGTGTGTGCATAAATCACCACGCGACAAAGTTTGTACTTAGGGATTTTCAATTTTTAAAGTTGGCCGCTTGCTCAAAAAATGCCACGCAGACCAATTAGCTATCTAAGTCCGCCGCGTGGTGCACTTTGCAAAAATTTTCTATCTAAATCCACCATGCGGCGCAAATTGGAGACTTACAAACTGTGCCGCTTTTTCAAACAGTGCTGCTTTTGCTGTTTCAAAAGCGACAGGCGATACAGACACCAGATTTTTTGCAAGGAAGCTGACGTGATACTTTTCCTTGCATAGGAGACACCCGAGGTTATTCATTCGAGGGAGCACCGATGGCCAGTACTTGAGTGATTACGTGATATGCACATATTTCTTCAGGAGCAGCTTGGGATGATTGGTATGTGGTTCGTTGCCTACGTCCCTCCTGTGCGAGCACATCTGGGTATGATGCATGCTTTGGTTGAGCGGTGGGATAGTGAGACCTCATCTTTTCATCTTCCCACTGGTGAGGCCACTATCACTCTTGAGGATGTCTGGCACATCCTGTGACTACCCATTCATAAAGAGCGAGTGATTTATGATTTGGAGGAGGGGAGGGATGCCTGCTTCAGTGTCATGGGTGTGGACGAGCTCATGCTTTGCGATGGTCAGATAGATTTGGAGAGGTATTGGGGTATAGCCCTTACTTACAACCTTAGCTCGGCCGCCATTATTTTTGGCCTTGTAGCTCCTGATCGACGTGGTAGATATTTTAGTTCAGGTTGGAGACTAGCATGGCAACAGATGTACGCTCGTTGAGTGCGTTATTGCTGGGGACCAGTGCTATTGGCCTCCTTATACAGGGATTTACATGAGTTTTCTTTTTTGGAGGGTCAGACTCTTGGGGCTGGATTGACTCTTCTTCATGTTTGGGCATTTGAGCGGATTCCAGTGCTTCGCCCATTTGTGATATCGATTGCTTTAGATATTGATGATCCTTTGGTGTGGCGGTATGGTGAGGCGACGATTCACTTCACGCACATGGGTACAAATGACATAGCTCACTGGCGGTGGCTTTTGGATGAGATGACAATATTCATTTGGAGACCGTATATGGGTATGGGCCCATGGATGGATGAAGCAGAGTTGAGAGCATACTTTGATAAAGAGATACTTTCAAGACTGAGTGGCCAGGTAGTTCACGGAGGTGCAGGATATACCCGATGCTCAGTATACAACCATCTTTTTCCATACGGTCAGGGAGACAACATGGGGACAACCCATTCTAGCAGATGAGGCAATGACATCATTTAGGTAGTTGGTGGCTTGGCCGTGGGCATATGATCAGGGGACAGCAGATGCAGGGGTGACTCGAGTGAACAGGCCATGGTTCAGGCTACCAGTGAGATTGACAGTTCTGGGGACAATGCTTCCACATCACACGCCAAGAGATAGGTCAATAGGTAGGGGTCGGGGAGGTGTACCTCCTCCTTAGCAGTTACCTCTGAGGGATCCCATAAAACATGTGGCAAGACAGGATGGGCAACCCCATGTGGCAGGACAGGATGGGTAGCCCCATGTGCCAGTAGAGCAGCAGCAAGTAGTACAGTCGACATGATAGCCAGTGGGCTAGCCAGATGCCCGTGACATATTGATTCAATCGTTACAGGGGTAGGTACAAGTTCTGACAGCTGAGCAAGATGAGGCCTGACAACGGGTTGCTATGGTTACAACAGAGAGAGACCTGACACGATCTGAGAGGGATCATGAGATGGGCCGATGGAGGCAGTTAAAGAGTGTTGCTTCCACATCACGGGGCTGATCAGTTGATATCCAAGATTATAGGGATGCTATTAGAGAGGCCGAGTACTATCGACACCATTACCGACAGGTAGTACCATCAAACCACAGAGTGCCAAACTTTTCCCAACAGATAGGGAGGTGACCGATAGAGGCACATGGTGAGAGGCAGGATGGGGAGGGCAGCAACCAGCAGGGCCTACCCCCCTTTTGATCATAGGAATATTTGCTTCATTTTTGATATACGGGCTGCAGTATTTTGGCCTTATTGTACTATGTACTCGATGTACACCTGATCTGATTTGTATCATAACAGTATTTTTTGATGATATATATGCGATGATTCACCTTTTTACGATATGTATGGTGCACATGTATGATATGCAGATGTATAATATGCAAATGTATGATGCTACATGGGGTGATCCCACAATAATGAATTACACTTTTTGGCCAAACTTGACATTGAAATCAACATTTTTCACCAGATCTTCACTTCCGTACACCTATAGAAGCTAAACCATTAAGAATTTGAAAATTAAGAAAAATAGCGATTTGTGATATTTTGTGTTGAGAATCTAAATATATTTTTTTAAAAAGTTAAAAAATAAATTGTGAATTATTTTATTTAGTTTTTATTAACTTACTTTTTTTACTAAACATCATTTTCAAAAACTGATGCTTACTTTCAGCTGCATAACTTTTTTTATAGAAAGCATACAATTATAGTTTTTTAAATACAGTGTTTTCACACCATTATCTAGTGGATGGATATTTCTTCATAATTTTTTGTTACATATATATTTTTTAATTAATTTTCTAATTCAGAGTAATTATAATTTGGATATATTATACTTTCAACCGCATAACTTTTTTTGTTGGAATAAGGACATCAATAACTAGTGTACATGCATTTTTAAGAATTTTTTTTCTCTCTCTTCCTATTTTTCTGTATGTGTGACATAAAGACTTCGATGTTCATTGAAAAACCTACATTCACAAGAAATAAAAAATAAATATAATAATAAAATTAAATATATTTAAAATTATACTTTTTGGGAAGCTTATAATAAGAACTACATGTTTACAAAAAAATAATTTTAAATAATTTAATTTGATCCCCTAAAACGTAAATCAAAAGTGGTTTTTTATCAACATTTTGATAGGTGTAGAGGAGACTCCATTATAGGTATGGTTTAAAACTAGTGGCTTTCTATCCAAGGGGGTTTGATATAAGTGGGTTTGATCAAACCCTCTTTAATTAAAACCCTTAAAATGGAATGTTTTTAAGGCTTAAATCATTATATTTTTAAAAAATATGTGATTTCAGCAAAAATCAGGATGTCCCAAAAATTGTAACCCATTATTGTGGTAGCACCCTATGAGATGTTTCTTTTCTTATGCTTATGTGATGTAATGTATGTAATGGATGCATTTTCTTTTGTGTATTTTCCGTGTTTTTATGATGTAATGCATATTAATGATGGTAATGGATGCAAATGGTAATGGTTGCAAATGATAATGGACATAAATGATTATGTATGATGTAATGTTGTGATAAAAAATGTTTAGAATAACTTATTTTAAGATAATGATATGATGCCATGTGTTTTAATGCTGATAATCATGTGGATGTAGGGTGTATGCATGGGCGATGCTTTGATTACTATTATGATACCATGTTAGTGTGGAAAGCAGATGGAAGAAACACATAATTAATGAATTAGTTAGGATGGAGATGGTGATTTGCATTGCTAGGAATTGAGATTTTCAAAGGGTCAATTGCATTATGTTTGATAAGACACATAGGTATGAGGCATCAAGGTATAAAGGACCAGGATGGCGTTTGTACTTAGTGTGATGTAATTTGATTCAAATATCAGATAGGAGTATTCTTGTTCCCACTTAACACACATACTTCATTCCGGATGTAGTTTAAAAATTCTAAACATCTCGGACCAAAACATAGAAAAAAAAGCTTTCCTATGTGGTCAACAAGATACCTAAAATATCCTCCCTACAAAAAAAACAAAACATGCATAACTAAGTTATTTTACAAGCATATCCCACTAGCATAGCAGATAAAAAAAGATAATGATCATTACGCCATTCCTTTCTCTCTAAACTTGTTTTGTTTAGGCATCATCGAGAGGTCCTTGGAATGAGTGCAAACTAAGATAAGTCTAAAACAAGACCAAAATAAAGTAAACAAACAAGCTAATGTTTTTCGTACCGCTAGCCAAGACTAACTACTGTGAGGGGTACCTGATGCTTATGTCCATCATAGGAAAGCTTCATCCTAGGACATGTAGTGATCAGGGTTTTGATGGGACCGATTGGGTGATAAGCTATTGATACTCTGAGTTGACCAACTTGCTTGCTTACTGACTTAGACTTCCAAGACTTTTGACGATTGGGCGTTCACTTTAGAACCTGATAAAATTGCTTCTAACTGACTCATCGAAGGGTGAAAGAAATGACTGATTTTATTAGGAATGACGATAAATCATGGGTGAAAGCGAGATGAAATGGATGCACCATTTTGGTTTTTTCTGATATTTTGAGGCTATTTTTGGTATTTTCACATTTTTCAATGTTTTTGGTATTTTCAAGATTTACGACAAACAGAATAACTTAAAGACCTATCCTAGGGGTCTCAAGAGCTGATCCGTAGATTAGCCTTGCCTACATTATATACACAGAGACCACGTAGTTCAACTAACAACAGACTTGACTCAATGATAAGATGGACAAACATATTGCCATTTAAAGGACTGACTTAAGATGCAGACTAGATGGGCAAATGGATTGCCAATGCGACGAATGCCTAAAGGACTGACCCTAACTGTCTTGGGGGATGATCAAAGATACACCTTTCCTACGTTCAAGCTTAGAGACGACATAGTTCGGTAAGGTAAAAGACTGAAAAACTCAATCGTGAAATTTTTGATGATTTTTCTGATATTTCGACATGTTTTTGGATTTTTTGAATGATTTGGATGTTTTTGGATTTTTCATGAATTCGAAGAAGATCACGAGAATATACACGAATCTAATCCGATGCCAATACAGGAACATGCCCCCAGTGTGGAGTGATAGACTACTTCGATAAAGGCAGGACAAACTAACCTTAAGAATGCCAAGTAGTTCCATGGTGGAATATGGTATGGACACTAGCTCAGGCTATGGTATGGATGCGAGCAGATGGGTGGATAGATGATTTGAGATGCGATGGAATGAGTGAGTCATGCAGATCCTGGTAGATGGGGGGGGGGGGGTGCTTTATTTAAATTTGGTGCCTGTTTGCCAGGTTTTCACCAAGGTACTTGTCCAAAGTGCCACTAAAGTGGTTTTCACTAGAGCATGAATTTTTTTTTCTTTACTATTTTCAATCCTTTTTTTGATTTTTTGGATTTTTGCATTTTTTGATTTTTTTGTTGTCACCAAGACACTTGTTTGCCAGGTTTTTATCAAGGTAACCATTTTTTTAGGACTTTTTAAAATTATTTTTGTATTTTTTGGTTGTATACCTTGCAATATTTAGGCATAATTTTTTTTGAGGTGAGAGCTATTCATGGGCTCCTGCAGGGCCTCGCCTTCCAGTGTCAACAATTGATATGCCCCCGATTTGTAACTTGTAGTGATGACAAAGGGTCCCAGCTAGTTGGGATCAAAATTTCTCTTTGTATCCGGGTTTGGCACATTATTTTGGTTTTCTTTGAGCACAAGGTCACCAACTTGGAAAGTGCATTGTCTAATCTTCTTGTTGTAGCTCCGTTTTAGGTGATTCTGGTACACTTGTAGATGATTTAGGGCATCCATGCATTGTTCATCTAGTAATTCCAGCTCATTCAGTCTTGTAACCCTATATTCCTCATTCGTGATGAGGTTTTGCAGTGATATCCTCAATGACGGGAGCTCGATCTCAATAGGGAGGATGGCTTCTGATCCGTAGACTAGGGAGAATGGGGTGGTTCCTGTTGGCATGCGAATGATGGTGCAGTAGGCTTATAAGGTGAGATTTAATTATAGATGCTAGTCACACCAGAGTCATTGACTGTTTTCTTGAGGATTTTCAGGATGGTTTTATTCGTAGCTTCTGCTTGGCCATTGCCTTGTGGATAGTATGGAGTGGAAAAGCGGTGCTAGATTTTGAATTTTTCACATAAATCACAGACATCCTGATTCTTGAAGGGTGTCCCATTATCAAAGATAATTGATTCGAGAACATCGTATCGGAAAATGAGGTAGTTTAGGATGAACTTGGATATTTTTTTTCTCGTGATGTAGGTCATGGGAATTTATTCAACCCACTTTGTGAAATATTCAGTGGCAGTGATAATGAACTTGTGGCCATTAGATGAGGTGGGTGAGATTTTACCAATGAGATCGAGCCCCCACTGTGAAAAGGGCCAAGGTGTAATAATGGGATGTAATAACTGAGCTGGTGCATGAATAAGGTCTCCATGTTGTTGGCATTGTAGACATTTTTTTACAAAGTTGTGTGCCTCTCTCTCCATTATCGGCCAGTAGTACCCGGTTCTCAGCAACTTTTTAGCCAAGGTCATACAACTCAAGTGCAACTCGCACGTGCCATTGTGTACCTCAATTAGAGCATTCATGGCCTCCTCAGGTTTTAAACAATGTAGCAAGGTTCCATCGATATTTCTATGGAACAGTGTCTCTCCTAGGATGATGAATCATAAGGCCCTTTTGATAAAGGTTCGCTTTAAGTTTGGGGTGATGTCAGTGGGGAGGATTCCTAACCTTAGGTAGGTGTATATGTCATGGTACCAAAGATCATCGGGACCAATGAGCTCACATGCGTATTCTGACTTTGGTACCTCAAACGTGGGTACGAGAAGCTGTTCTACTAGGAATTCATGTTTCGAGACATTGTGAGGGATGTCTAGTAAGGATGCAATTGTTGCCATTGCATCGGCCGCTTTGTTGTTTGTCCTTGCTATCTGCTCAAAGGTGATGTCAATGAATGATACCTTGAGGCTTTCTACCACATTTTTGTATGGTTCAAGCTTATCATCCTTAGTTTGGTATTCACCGTTGAGTTGGTTGATGATAAGTTGTGAGTCCCTATAGACCTTTAATGCCATGATTCACCACTGTGCTTCAATCTTGAGGCCTATGGTCAAAGCCTCATATTCTACAATATTGTTGGTACAAGGGAATGCCAGTTTATATGATCTAGGTATACGGTCTCCTTGTGGGGTGATTAAGAACACACCGACTCCTGATCCATGTTGCATGTGGGAGCCATCGAAGTACAATTTCTAGTGGTTGGTTGTATTGAGATTGAAAATGGACTCATCTTGAAATTCTGATATGAGCGGGTTGTCTGTGTAGAGGGGAGCTTCTGTGAGCTGATCAGTAATGACTTGTCCCTTTATGGCTTTTCGTTCTACATACTCAATATCATGTGCAGATAATATCATTACCCACTTAGCCATTCTACCTGTAAGCATTGATTTTGACAATAGATAGTTTAGAGGGTCTATCTTGGCAATAAGCTTTATTTGATGAGCTAGCATGTAGTGTTTGAATTTCTGAGCTGCAAATACCAGTGCTAGGCAAGCTTTTTCTATTGATGTGTAATTGAGCTTGTGCCCCACCATTGTTCTGTTGATGTAGTAGATGGCCTACTCAATTCCCTTTTCATCATGCTGAGCTAAAAGGGCACCAAGGGTGGCGGTTGTTGCTGAGATGTACAAAATCAACGGTTTCCCTACAATTGGTGGCATCAACACAGGTAGTGTAAGTAGATATTCTTTTATTTTACTGAATGCTTGCTCGCATTTGTCATCCCATCTGAATGCTACTCCCTTGTGGAGCAGGTGTGAATAGGTGATTTGTTTAACTGCTAGTTGTGCTATGAATCTCTGGATGTGCTGGAGTCTACCTTGTAATCCTCTTAATTGCTTTAATGTTCTTGGTGCTTCCATTTCAAGGATTAATTTTACCTTTGCAAGGTCCACCTCTATCCCTCTCATCGAAACTATGTATCCCAGTAGCTTCCTTGATTGTACCCCAAAGACACATTTCTTTAGGTTGAGTCTGACCTTATATTGTTCTAGCCTGTCAAAGATAGCACTTAGAGTTGCTACATGGTCTTGTCTCTTCTTTGATTTAGCCAGTATGTCATCCACATTATCGTCGACTATTTTATGGATCATGTTGTGGAAGATCAACATCATGGCTCTTTGGTATGTAGCCCTTGCATTTTTCAACCCAAACGACATCACATTCCAGCAGTAGGTGCCCCAAGGACAAGTGAAGGTTGTTTTATGCTAGTCCTCCTTTGCTATAATTATCTGATTATATCCCGAGAAACCGTCCATTAGGGACAACATCTCATGTCCGGCCATCATATCCACTATCATGTCAATGTTGGGTAGTGGAAAATCATGCTTTGTTTAGGTCTCTGAAATCAGTGCAGATGTAGATGCCCCCTTTCGGTTTTGAGACAGGTACAAGATTTGTTACTAATTCTAGATAGTTGATCGCGCGTATGAAGCCAACATCTAGAAGTTTTTGTAGCTCGATCTTGATGAGAAAGGCTATTTGTGGGTGCATCTTCATTAGCTTTTGTCTGACTGGTTTTTCTCTGGGGTAAACAACGAAATGATGAACTACCACTTCAAGGTCTAGACCTGGCATATCAGCATAGGTCCATGCAAAATTTACCTTTCTTTCTTTTAGGAATGCTCAAAACAGTTCTTGTTCTTCTATTTGAAGTGTTTGAGCGTAGAATGTGATTTGCAGCTCTGTTTCTGTTCCCAAGTTGATAGGTTTGCACTATTCTGCCAATACTGTTGATTTCTCTTGATGTAGAGAAGTAAGGGGGAGATTGAATCCTTCATCCTCCGGTGCCTCAGAGAGGTTTTCACCATTGGATGCGTCCTTTATTTTTACTATTTTATGGTTAGAGAGTGCCACAGTGTGGTTTTCACTCAATAACTCTGAGCTTATTCTTGGTATTTTTCTTTTCCAACTGAAGGACTCAATCATCTCCCCATAGTATCCTCGGGTGTCTAACGTGATGTTGAATCCTACCTTGTGGTCCCCACATGGGATTGTATCCCTTAGTCCCATGAATTCTGAGAGTTTCTCATCATTTTCAAATGAGTCTAGAATCGGTGGTCCCCGTTGGTCGTGATCAATGAGTTGGGGGTGCACTAAAGTGATTCGGTGGGTTGGTTGGTTTGACTCAGCTATGGAGGCACTTATCATTAATAAGGTGGAATATTAGAAAAGCCTAGGGAGACCTGCTATGTTATCATCATTGTCACTATTAACACAAACATTAGTGATGTCAAAGGTGTAATTATCAAGTGGGATCCCTAAGCAAACGGGTGGTCTAGGAGTGGTTGTTTTTATCTGAGGATAGGACCCGACTGCTCTTCTTGGAGTAACTTTTCCACATACGGTTATACTCAAAGGAGTATAGCCAAGGCCAAGGTTCTGCATTCTTCTTTCTACAATGATGGGCTCTAATTGTCCATCACTGTTTCTTCCTAGGCTCTCATTCCTGTTATAGCCCATACCAAGCATTATTTGTAACCCTCTGTTAGTTTCCTCCATGGGTAGGGTGGGAGTGGGTTTGTCATCTTGGTGTAGTGTGTTTGAGATGTCCTCCTCATCCACATTCTTTTGATTGAGATCCCCCCAATGGTGGAATCCAGAGGGTTCTTCTCTAATAGTGAGGACAAGTGTTTGAACTAGCTGGGGTTGTCCATGCGACCTAGGAGATTGTGGTAACTCTCCTACAACAAATGCATTTCTCTTCATTCTATAATCACCGCATCCATTTTCCTAGATCATGTTATTAATCTCAGAATTGTCAGGGATGGCGGGTGTCTCTGTCGTAGAAGTGGAGTCAAAATTAGCTGGGTCTATGTATGAAGTAGATGGTCCTTCATCATTTTTGGGTACTTGAGGGATCTTGTAAAACTTGACTTCCAAGTTTTTGCAATAGGAAAAAGGTTCGGGATCCCCATGTATACTGACCTCCTCATTTTGATGTGAGAACTTAATGCATTAGTGATAAGTCGAAGCCACTGCCTTCATTCCATGTATCCACGGGCGTCCGAAGAGGATGTTATACAGTAGGTCGAGGTCAAGGACCTGAAAGGTGGTTTCCATGGTTGCTGGCCCCACTTGAATGAGGATTTTGATAGTACCCTGAGATACTCTTTCTTGGTCATCATACGCCCTTATTGTGACGCTTTTGTTCTTATTGATGGAATCCTTGGTGAATCCCAATTTCTTTATGAGTTTTAGAGAACAAATATTAAGGCTTGCACCTCCATCTACCAGGATTCGTTTGACTTTCTTTTTGTGGATTAGGACTTGGAGGTGAAGTGCATGGTTATGAGATGGCTATGGAGGGAAATCTTGATCCGAAAATGTAAGGAGATTCGGGGTAACGATGTTACCCACCATAGCCTGAAATTGATCTATGTCAAGGGTGGCAACAATGGTAGATGCAACTAGTGCTTCATCAAGGATCTTCCTATGGGTGTCGAAGATTTTAAGTAGTTCCATGATGGAGATTTGGGCAGGTGTTCTTTTCAGCTGGTCAATGACATTGTAATCATAGGGGATGGCCTTTGTATTGGAAATGGGGTTCTTAGCAGGTGCTCCGGTAATGGTAACCTTTCCGCCTTGTGTGGTGACTCCACAGTCATTGTTGGATCCCTCGATAATGACGGTGACCATTTCATCAATGCATCCCACTATCTCCTCATATACTAGATTAGCAGTAGCATAGTTTTGCTTACCCTTATTATTCCCTTGATTGTTCCCTTGGTTATGGTTCGGCATCGGATTCGTGTATATTTTCAAATCTTGGTTTCTGGTCGACTGCTCAATGTTGATGACCTTGTCCTCAATGAGGTCTTGGATGATATTTTTGAGTCTCATTTAATTAGTGGTGGTGTGTCCTTTGACTTTGTGAAAGTCACAAAGGAGATTCTCATTATACCATGACGGTTTGGTCATGGGCTCCATGTAGTGCTCAGAGTTAGAGATTTTGATTAGATTCTCTTTGACCAGCTTCTTCATTATGGACTCAATTGATTCACAAAGAGCTGTGAACTTCCTCTTGGGGGGAAACTTGTTGCGGGGAGGTGGTCCTCCTTGATTACCCATATTATTTACTTGATTGGTGGAAGATGGTTGTGGCTATGCTACTACTGCATTAGTCTTCACATTATTGTGATTATGATTTTGCGGTTGATGATGGTTTTGGGTATTCTATTCAGGGGCACTGATGACCACTTTAGAATCAACCACGGCATCGTTCATGATATTTTTTATTCCTCAACCATGTTCAAGGTTTATCATTGTAGTTGTTAGATGGGTAGTTATCCTACGGTGGAGTGAATGTTGGTGCACCTCCTCACATAGTAAGGGCTCTTTTGATGTTGAGCGCCTTTGGAATCAGTTGATCGTACGATGTGATGCACTGCATTTTTAAGAAAAATGCCTTGTTTTCATCTAGATTGGCTATGATGGTGCAAACTTGTTGTTGCTTTGGCATAGTCCACTTGCTCTGATTGGCCTTGGATCACCATCTTTGGAAGAAGGATGAGAATAGCTCTTCTTTTCCCTATTTGAGTGCAGATAGTTCTTCCAAACAAACATCCGCACCCATATTCAAAGCCTAATTCTTAAGGAAAGCCTCCACTATTTCCTCAAATGTTTTAATGCTCGTGGTTAGGTGAGAAAACCATTCCATAGCTGGACAAGTCAGGCTTCGGGGGAAGATTTTCATTAGATACGTGTCATCATATGCGACTTCCATGCAGTGCACCTTAAATTCCCTGACGTGGTTTTAAGGGTTACCCATTCCATTGTACTTGTCAAATTCGGGGATCTCGAATCCCTTTGGGAACGATATCATGGTGAGACTTCTGTCAAAAGGTTAAGGGTACAAATTGCCTGGTGTCCTTGTGGTTTTTCCTACTTGTAAGTCCAACACCTTTTGCAAGAGCAGTTTGATTTGTGTTGTGACATCCTTTCTCAGATCGGGAGGTGGGATGAATGAGTTGTGAGGTGTTCAAGGTGTTTGATGGGTGGGGAGGGTACTAGTGGGCATTTGTTGCAAGCTTGGTTGTGCGTTCAAATCTTGATGGTATGCTTGCATTTGCATCAACAATGCTTGTTGTTGATCTTGTTGCTGTTGTTCCAACAAAACTTGTTGTTGGTCTAGCTACTGTTGCTCCCATGAGGCCTGCTATTGATCAATTTGATGTTGTGCTAGTAAAGCTTGTTTTTGGTCTAGCTGCTGTTGTGCGAACAAAGCTTTTTGTTGGTCGAGCTACTATTGTGCCAATAAAGATTGTTGTTTGACTTGTTGTTGTACCTAAAATTCTTGTAGGGCTTGTTGGTAGGCTTGCAGATGGATCACTTGCAATTGTGCTTGGTATTGTGCTTGTGCTTGTTCTTGGTCTTGAGCTTGGGCTTGAGCTTGTGCTTGAGCTTGAGCTTGCACTTGGGCTTGAGCTTGTGCTTGAGCTTTGGCTTGAGATTTTTTTTGAGCTTGTGCTTGAGCTTGGGCTTGATCTTAGGCTAAAGCTTGCACTTGGGCTTGAGCTTGTGCTTTAGCTTGATGCTCTTTCTAGAGTACTCTCTATTGGTTGGCCCTTTGGAGGGTTTCGATTAGCGTGGTGAATGAGTTTGTTGTATTGGCTTTTGGTGGGATTGGTGGTGGAATAAGAATCATGCCAACCATTATGGCAGGTGGAGGGATTGTGGTGGTGATTGGGATTTGGGTTGTTGGAGGGGTGGTTGAGATGATTGGTCCTTGAGATGGTATGCCTTGGGATATTTGAGGACCAATTGCGGTGGTGGCTTGTATGGTTGCCACTTGTTGTTGTGATGATGTGGGAAAGAAGAGGGAATTGGGCATGATGTTTAGATTGCTAGGTTCCAAGAAACCATCGACGTTGATAGGAGGAAAACCCAATCCAAGAGGTGATGTGGTTGTGAATGAAAATGGAGGAAGGGATGGGATGTTACCTTGGAAAAAAGGATTTTCAACGTCAATTGTTTCAAACAAGCTTCCTTCTTCAAGTGGTAGAGAAACTTGTATGTTTGATTGACAAGGTGGTGTTGCATGAAATGAAGATGAGCCAACGTGGTTATGGAAGGTTAGAAGGACGTATGGGTGGGATAGAATTTACGAAACAGACATAACCGGCATGGTGGTAATGACTGCTTCTTTGTTAGCCACAAGGCGATGTCTTTGCAATTCTTGAAACATGGCACTCCCCTTGTTCACATTCGGCAAGGTTGGTGTGATGACTAATGTGGTGCAAGGTACTTCTTGATTGATATTTGACATTGGGGATACATTTGGAATAGGAACATATGTACTAGTGCTTGTGTCAAGTTCGGGAGGGGGTAGGACTCCTCCTCTCACTATAGTATTTAGGTACTTTAACATAGCACTGCAAATTTTGTGGTTCTTTGGATTTTGAACCATTTCCATGATTTTAGATTGTGTCATCCCCATGTCTTCGTTCGTGATTTCCTCTTAGTGACTCTCCTCTTGAGTATTTTGTGATGATAAGGGAGAGTTGCTTGGGGGATTGCTTGATCTTGCTAGGTTCACTTCGGTGTTTAAATGACTCATGTCCATAGAAGTTGATATTTCTCTGATATTCTCCATGTTCTTCTTGTGTTGAGATCTTGTTTGGACCATAAAAAAAATAGGGATTTGTTCGATCCTAACCTTTTAGGTCCAAAAGAGAAGAACTAGGGAAGCTAAAAGATCAAAGATGGTGGTAATGGTGATGGGCTAAATGGATGGGGTGAGTGAGTGAATTTTTTTTTTGAAGAACTTTTGAAGGTATATGCTAAACTTGTAAGGGCTTTGGATTGATTGATTGTGATAATTTGACTAGATGCATTAAGTCAAACAAGATTGTTGTGAAGTTGTATTCCCTAGGAAGTTGCATTATCCTAGGGAACTTGCACAAATGGATGAATTGGCTAAGTGTGTTAAGCCAATGTAATTATGAACTAATAGACTTTAGGAAGTTGTGTTATCCTTAAGAAAATTTGTCTAATGGTTGAGACTATTATGGTTAGGTGTGTTAAGCCAAGATAGGGTGATGTTGACTTAGCCCTCTAAGTTTAGCGTGATGATTGTTTCTAGAGTTCACAAAAGGTTTGATGATGAAATGGGATTTGGTTGATGGAGGAATGAATGAGAATGACGAATTTGATCTTGAATCTTATTCTAGACATGACTCCCTCTACAAAACCTTGGTACTGAAGAACATGTTGGACTTCCTATGGGAGAAAAGCAAACCTTTGAAAAAGTTTGGGTTTTTGTTGACAATAAAATACATAAAATGCGGGATTATTTCTTGAGGATTTTTTGTGAAAGGTGTATACAAGTCTCTCCCTTACTTCAAGGAGCATCTCAAGGCATTGCTCATGCATATTTAGACTAAATTTCTTGAACTTTGGATTTGGGATTTTGATCTTACAGGAAATCATCGGAAACAACACATATGTAGTTCAATTTGTCTCTTTATCTTGGTTTAATGAAATTGTTTTATCCAAGACACCTGCTTGCTTAGGTTTCAAACTATATGTCTAGTGTCTCATTTTCTTTCTCATCCCACAAGGTCCTTTGTGTGGAAATCGAAGAAAATATGGAAAAAATTCCTTATGTTTAACCTTGTTGAAAACAAATGATGGTAGAATTTGTGCACATAGAAACCTCTAGGAATATGATTCCTAGGGAAAGCAAGAGTGTCCAAATTCATCAAAGAGGTATTTGTTTCCCATAAGGTGTTTTTAAATTTGAAGGTTTTGTGTATGTTTGTTTTCAAGTGTTTTGAGGACCAAGCAATGTGTTCTTTTCTTCAAGCACTTTTACACTCCTAGGATGATGAGGCAATATCTTGTTGGGTTCCCACTTGGATAAATCTAGTTGCACATATCTTGTGCGAATGGCTAAATACTTGATCAGACTGACTCCCCTCCATGACACTCACTTATTCGGTTCAACCAAGCATTAGTACCCATGAATCTCCCATGACATACTTTCCATTTCCACAACAAAACTGTATGTATAACGTGGGGCGGCTTCAAAGGACATAAATTTTTGCACCAACAAGATAGACAAGGTTTTGGCCTTTTTCTAAACAATGGGTTCTAATTCCGGCATTCTGTTCGTGCAGGATTATCTAGCATTGGTGAGAGTTCATTGTTGTCCAACTCATCGGAATAATTCTCGTGATTCTTGAACTTTCCTCAAGAATCCACACTTATATATTGGTTGGAAGTCGCTTGGCTTTAGCGTGTTCCCGGTTGGGTCGTTCCCTTGGGTGATTACTTTTTCCCACAAGGCAGACAATTTTTATGTGCCCAAATTGAAATGTGGAGGCAATCTTTTCAACAACCTAATATTACCAAAATTTTTTTGATTCTCAAGATTGCAATGAAGCGTGAGAGAAGCGCATACACATTTTTAATAATATTAATTTGAAAAAAATATTGCAAAACATGGAAAATGTTTTTTCATTTTAAACTTCAAAGCAATGATGACTTCTTTTTAAGCACCAAAATGAAGTGTGAGTTTTCCTTGTTCAATTGTTACCTTTTAAACAAAATCTAGTGTGTTTGCCTGAAGTTCTTTTTAGCCCCTTGTCAACTTTTGAAAAGAAATTTGATTTGTTTTTTTTAGAGCCCAATGAAAATTTAGTGTCCTAAGATCAAAGATTTTTAAGAAATTTCTTAAAGAGTGTTGAAGAAAAATTTAGTGTTTAAAAACGCTTTTGTACAAAATTAGCATGGTGTCATGAAAAGTTTGATTGTTCTTTTAAAACCCAAAGTAAAGTTAGTGTTCCTAAGGTCAAAATTTTTTCTAACAAATTTCTTAAAGAGTGTTAAAGAACACTTTTAGTGTTTCAAAACACTTTGGTTTGTTGCACATGATATCATGATGACTTCTTCCTTTGCTCCAACCTATAAAATGACATAAAAATAGAGAGCAATAAAGATAGGAAATCAGATTAAAGGTTATAAAATATCAAATTTAGAAAGCACATGTCAATTTAAAATTTTACTATCTTCCTGTAGCGGAGTTTGAAAAAGTGGTGGAGTTTGGAGAAGCGGCAGAGTTTAGAAGAAAGGTAATGCTATATAGCACTGCGCGGGTGACTTTGGGCAGCGCTCTACAGAGGCATATAGCACAAAAGCTGCTTGACAGAGGCTCGCGCTGTAGTTTGGAAGCGACCTAGTTTAAAAATTTGAAATTTTTAGGTGGGAAAGGTGATGCGGTGGAGTTTGGAGAAGGTGCGGTGCTATATAAAGCCGTGGTGGTGAAAGCGGCGGAGTTAGAACCTACGCGGAGGACTTAGGAATTTTAAAAAAATTGACATGCGGGAATCCACGACAGTGTTTGGAGGATTCAACCATGAGTGAATATGGCACCGCTATGCTGGAAGCGGAGAAGTATTGTGCCGTAGAGCTAAAAGTGGCACGATATAGAGCAGCTCAGGCTAGTTTTCCTGTATCTACAAGAAAATGTTAGAAACCGCGAAATTCTAAAAACGTGATTGAATTTTTTGATTCATGACCTCCCTCTAGCGCCAAAATGTGAACCCCTAAACCTGCAAATGCATAAAGACGACAAAAATTGTTAGTGTTAGATCAAAATGCATGCAAATATGAAATATTCTTCATAAAATCCACCTATTTAAACTAATATTAGGAAATGAAGAACAAACTCAAATAACATGAAAGTAAATCCTAATCTAGCCAATAGAATGATGATCTTATGGGGGAATTGGTGCCATTGAGGTGTTGCAATTGGCCCTTTCCCAATTCCTATGTTGCAATGTAGATTGATGAAGAAATGGTCAAATCTCCAAAGAGATTTGAGCATAACCTTGGTGCAAATATTAAAATGTGATTATTTCTTGGATGAAATGGGCAAAATTAGTTCTCAATTGAAGAGAGTAACTTTGCATGTGAATTGTGGATGAAGATTGAGAGGAGAGGTCTCCAATTTATAGAATTCTATTTGGAAGAAGTGAGCTAGATTGAACAATGTGGGATAAAAGATAATCCAATGGCTTTGTGCCACTTGTCCACATGTGATTGGATGAGAAATGAGCACATTTTGGCCAATGTGCATGATAAATGCATAAATTTGAATTTGAAATGGCGAGTTGACATATTGAAGGGGGAAGAGAAGTGAAGTTAATGTCACTTGGCTCAAGGTCAAGGACATGTAAGAGGCATTTAATGCCTTGTTGGAAGGACCAAGTCCACTTGACCTTTTTGAATTCAAATGAGAGAATATTTCCTTTTGATGCTTTGTGAGGGAAAATAGAAGAATTAATAAATCAAAGTAATTGATTTATTGTGCAACTTGCATTCTCTAGAGGATTTTAGTGAGAAGGATTAAGTTAATCATTTTTTTGATTAATTTAATGAAAAAATAGGTGATGTGACAATTTAGACTTAGATTTATGAATTGATTTAAGTCAAGAATTGAGAGGAAATGATTTATTAAATAAATGATTTGATTTATTTAATCAAGAAGGAATATGTTAGATTAGATCAAATAAGGTTTGAATTTCTTTAATTTAATAGGAGGACATTAGAGATTTTAATTAAATAAAATGATTTATTTAATTAAAAAGATATGCAATGGTTAATTAAATTAATTGATTAATTTAATCATTGAAAGAGGAATACTTAATCCAATAGATAGTGATTTATTGAATTAAAAGATAGAATGTGATGAAATGCTGAGAATGTGATTTAAGAGGAAATGTTGTTAGTAATCAGGATCAGGTGTGTCAAAACGAACTTGTACATTTTCCATGTCTACATTTTGCTCTTCTTTGAAGCAATGTACCTGTTGCATTGATTCAAAGAATAAAAATGTTGTGATCAAAGGTCCGAGATTTTTTGAATTTTTTAGATGCCCCACTACTGCCCCAATAGAAGGATATTGCTAGATATTGCTCCGTCGAGAGATCAGACAAAGAAATTGAATTTTTGGATGATCTCGCGAAAAAGATGATAAGGTGCTTGACAGGCCAAAAATAACCCAGAATGCCCGAAAAATGCATTAAAATGCCAAAAGGGATGAAGAATGACCTTTGGTTGGACCAAAATGGGTTCGAGGCGAAAAACCCCCTCCAGAATGTCAAATTAGGTAAAAAAAACCCTAATTTTCGATCTTAAATAGACCTCAAGGGGTCATTTTCAAAACATTTGCACTCTAAACTTTGAACAAATTGACATTTGAGCTCTGAGTCTTAGACAACATGGCGCAACGAGAGCTTCCCTTGCACGTGTTGGAGCGGGTACGAGTATATCAGCGACCAGTCGCCATAGGACCCGTGGTATGTACCCCTATCCCACTTTTAATTTTCTCATTTTACGTGTATTTATTAGGGTTTAAGTATGATCGAGTCGGCACGGCATGATATTACGCTGCAGAAAATTTCCAAGTTGGCCCACGCGGTCCCATATAGGGCCGCATGTGCATAGAGTGCCGCATGGCGAAGTTTGTACTTAGGGATTTTCAGTTTTGAAAGTTGGTCGCTTGCTCAAACAATGCCGCGTGGGCCAATTAGCTATCTAAGTCTGCCACATGATGCACTTTTCAAAATTTTGCTATCTAAATCCACTGCGCGACGCAGTTTGGAGACTTACAAACATCGCCGCTTTTGAAAACAACACCGCTTTTGCTGTTTCAAAAGCGAAAGGCGATACAGACACCAGATTTTTTCCAAGGAAGCTGACGTGATACTTTTCCTTGCACAGGAGACACCCAAGGTTATTCATTCGAGGGAGCACCGATGGCCAGTGCTTGAGCGATTAGGTGATATGCACATTAATCTCTAGGAGCAGCTTGGGATGCTTGGTCTGTGGTTCATTGCCTACATCCCTCCTGTGTGAGCACATCTGGGTATGATGCATGCTTTGGCCGAGTGGTGGCATAGCAAGACCTCATCTTTTCATCTTCCCACTAGTGAGGCCACTATCACTCATGAGGATGTCTGGCACATCCTGCGACTACCCATTCATGGAGAGCGAGTGATTTATGATTTGGAGGAGGGGAGGGATGCCTACTTCGATGTCATGGGTGTGGACAAGCTCATGCTCTGCGATGGTTAGATAGATTTGGAGAGGTACCGAGGTATAGTCCTTACTTCAACCTTATTTTGGCTACCATTATTTCTAGCCTTGTAGCTCCTGATCGGTGTGACCAATATTTCAGTCCAGGTTGGGGACTAGCATGGCAACAGATGTGCCCTCGCCAATTGTGTTATGCTTGGGGACCAGTGCTGTTGGCCCACTTATATAGGGATTTATGTGAGTTTGCTTATTTGGAGGATCGGGCTCTTAGGGCTGGATTGACTCTTCTTCATGTTTGGGTATTTGAGCGGATTCCAATGCTTCGACCATTTGTCATACTAGTTGCTTTAGATATTGATGATCCTTTGGTGTGGCAATATGGTGAGGCGATGATTCACTTCACCCACATGGGCACAAATGACATAGCTCATTGGCGGTGGGTACTGGATGAGATGACAATATTCATTTGGAGGCCGTATATGGGTATGGGCCCATGGATGGATGATGCAGAGAAGCTCTTCTTTGCTTGCCAAGAAAGATTTATGTAGGGTTGAGAGCATACTTTGATAAAGAGATACCTTCCAGATAGAGTGGCCAGGCAGTTCGGGGAGGTGCAGGATATACTCGATGCTCAGTATACAACCATCTTTGCTCGTACGGCCAGGGAGACAACATGGGGACAACCCATTCCATCAAACGAGGTAGTGACATCATTTAGGCAGTTGGTGGCTTGGCCATGGGCATATGATCATGGGCCAATAGATGCAGGGGTGACTCCAGCATATAGGGCATGGTTCAGGCCACTAGTGAGATTGACAGTTTCGGGGACAATGCTTCCACGTTGCAGGTCGAGAGATAGGTCAATAGGTAGGAGTCGGGGAGGTGTACCACCTCCTCAGCAGTCACCTCTGAGGGATCCCATACATCATGTGGTAGGATAGGATGGGCAACCCCATGTGGCAAGATAGGATGGGAAACCCCATGTGCCAGCACAGCAGCAACCGGTAGTATAGCTAGTAGGATAGCCAACGGGCCAGCCAGATGCCCGTGACATATTGATTCAGTAGTTATAGAGGCATGTACAAGTTCTGACAGCTGAGTGGGATGAGGCCTGACAGTGGGTTGCTACGGTTACAGTAGAGAGAGACCTGGAACAATCTGAGAGGGATCATGAGATGGGCCGATGGAGGCAATTAGAAAGTGTTGCTTCCACATCCCAGGGCTGATCAGTTGATATCCAAGATTATAGGGATGCTATCAGAGAGACCGAGTACTATCAACACCATTACAGACAGGTAGTACCATCAGACTGCAGAGTGCCATAATTTTCCCAGTAGATAGGGAGGCGACCGATAGAGGCACATGGTGAGAGGTAGGATGGGGAGGGCAGCAGCCAGTAGGGCCCACCCCCCTTTTGATCATAGGACAATTTGCTTCATTTTTGATATACGGGCTGCAGTATTTTGGCCTTATTGTACTATGTACTCGATGTACACCTGATCCGATTTGTATCATAACAGTATTTTTTGATGATATATATGAGATGATTTGCCCTTTTATGATATGTATGGTGCACATGTATGATATGTGGATGTATAATATGTAAATGTATGATGCTACATGGGGTGATCCCACAATAATGGGTTAGACTTTTTGGCCAAACTTGACATTGAAATCAACATTTTTCACTAGATCTTCACTTCCTTAAGTTTATAGAAGCTAAACCATTAAGAATTTGAAGATTAAGAAAAATAGCGATTTGTGATATTTTGTGTTGAGAATCTAAATATATTTTTTTAAAAAATTAAAAAATAAATCGTGAATTATTTTATTTAGTTTTTATTAACTTATTTTTTTTACTAAACATCATTTTCAAAAACTGATGCTTACTTTTAGCTACATAACTTTTTTTATAGAAAGCATACAATTCTAGTTTTTTAAATATAGTGTTTTCACACCATTATCTAGTGGATGGATATTTTTTCATAATTTTTTGTTGCATATATATTTTTTAATTAATTTTCTAATTCAGAGTAATTATAATTTGGATATATTATACTTTCAACTGCATAATTTTTTTTGTTGGAATAAGGACATCAATAACTAGTGTACATGCATTTTTGAGAATTTTTTTTCTCTCTTTTCCTATTTTTCTGTATGTGTGAAATAAAGACCTCAATGTTCATTGAAAAACCTACATTCACAAGAAATAAAAAATAAATATAATAATAAAATTAAATATATTTAAAATTATACTTTTTGGGAAGCTTATAATAAGAACTACATGTTTACAAAAAAATAATTTTAAATAATTAAATATGATCCCCTAAAACGTAAATCAAAAGTGGTTTTTTATCAACATTTTGATAGGTGTAGAGGAGACTCCATTATAGGTATGGTTTAAAACTAGTGGCTTTCTATCCAAGGGGGTTTGATATAAATGGGTTTGATCAAACCCTCTTCAATTAAAACCCTTAAAATGGAACGTTTTTAAGGCTTAAATCATTATATTTTTTAAAAATACGCGATTTCAACAAAAATCAGGATGTGCCAAAAAGTGTAACTCATTATTGTGGTAGCACCCTATGAGATGTTTCTATTCTTATGCTTATGTGATGTAATGTATGTAATGGATGCATTTTCTTTTGTGTATTTTCCGTGTTTTTATGATGTAATGCATATTAATGATGGTAATGGATGCAAATGGTAATGGTTGCAAATGATAATGGACATAAATGATTATGTATGATGTAATGTTGTGTGATTAAAAATGTTTAGAATAACATATTTTAAGATAATGATATGATGCCATGTGTTTTAATGTTGATGATCATGTGGATGAAGGGTGTATGCATGGGAGATGCTTTGATTACTTTTATGATACCATGTTAGTGTGGAAAGAAGATAGAAGAAATGCATAATTAATGAACTAGTTGGGATGGAGATGGTGATTTGCATTGCTAGGAATTAAGATTTTCAAAGGGTCAATTGCGTTCTGTTTGATAACACAAATAGGTACGAGGCATCAAGGTATAAAGGACCAGGATGGCATTTGTACCTAGTGTGATGGAATTTCACTCGACAATCAAATAGGAGTATTCTTGTTCACACTGAACACACATACTTTGTTTAGGATGTAGTTCAGACATTCTAAACATCTTAGACCAAAACACAGAAAATCAAGATTTCCTATGTGGTCAACAAGATACCTAAAACATCCTCCCTACAAACAAAAAAAAACATACATAACTAAGTTATTTTACAAGCGTATCCCACCAGCAGTGTAGATAAAAAAAGATAATGATCATTGCACCATTCCTTTCTCTCTAAACCTGTTTTGTTTAGGCATCATCGAGAGGTCCTTGGAATGAGTGTAAACTAAGATAAGTCTAAAACAAGACCAAAATAAAGTAAAAAAACAAGCTAATGTTCTTTGTATCGCTAGCCAAGACTAACTACTATGAATGGTACCTGATGCTTATGTCCATCACAGGAAAGCTTCATCCTAGGACATGTAGTGATCAGGGTTTTGATGAGACCAATTGGGTGATAAGCTATTGATACTCTGAGTTGACCAACTTGCTTGCTTACTGACTTAGACTTCCAAGACTTTTGACGATTGGGCGTTCACTTTAGGACTTGCTAAACTTGCTTCTGACCGACTCACTGAAGGGTGAAAGAGATGACTGATTTTATTATGAATGACGACAAATCACGGGTGAAAGCAAGATGAAATGGATGCACCATTTTGGTTTTTTTCGATATTTTGAGGCTATTTTTGGTATTTTCATATTTTTCAATGTTTTTGGTATTTTCAAGATTTACGACAAACAAACTAAATTAAAGACCTATTCTAGGTGTCTTAGGAGCTAATCCATACATTAGCCTTGCCTACGTTATATACGTAGAGACCACGTACTTCGACTAACAACAGACTTGACTCAATGATAAGATGGACAAACAGATTGCCATTTAAAGGACTGACTTAAGATGCAGACTAGATGGGAAAATGGATTGCCAATATGACAGACGCCTAAAGGACTGACCCTAACTGTCTTGGGGGATGATCAAAGATCAACCTTTCCTATGTTCAAGCTCAGAGATGACGTAGTTCAACAAGGTAAAAGATTGACAAAACTCAATGATGAAATTTTTGATGATTTTTCTGATATTTCGACATTTTTTTGGATTTTTTGAATGATTTGGATGTTTTTGGATTTTTGATGAATTTGAAGAAGATCACGAGAATATGCACGAATCCGATCCGATGCCGATACAGGAACATGCCCCCAGCATAGTGTGAGAGACTACTTCGATAAAGGCAGGACAAACTGACCTTAAGAATGCCAAGTAGTTCCATGGTGGAATATGGTATGGACACCAGCTCAGGCTATGGTATGGATGTGAGCGGATGGGTGGATGGATGATTTGAGAGGTGAGTGAGTCATGCAGATCCTAGTAGATTGGGGGGTGCTTTATTTACATTTGGTACCTATTTGCTAGGTTTTCACCAAGGTGCTTGTCCAAAGCACCACCGAAGTGGTTTTCACTAGAGGACGAATTTTTTTTTCTTTACTATTTTCAATCCCTTTTTCTGATTTTTTTGATTTTTGTATTTTTGCATTTTTTTGTTGTCACCAAGATGCCTGTTTGCCAGGTTTTTATCAAGGTAACCATTTTTTCAGGACTTTTTCTGATTGTTTTTGTATTTTCTGGTTGTATACCTTGCAATATTTAGGCATAAATATTTTTGAGGTAAGAGCTATTCATGGGCTCCTGCAGGGGCTCACCTTTTGGTGTCCACAACTAATATGCCCTCGATTTGTAACTTGCAGTGATGACAAAGGGTCCCAGCCAGTTGGGCTCAAACTTTCCCTTTGTATCTAGGTTTGACACATTATTTTGGTTTTCTTTCAGCACAAGGTCACCAACTTGGAAAGTGCGTTGTCTGATCTTCTTGTTGTAGCTCCGTTTTAGGCGATTCTGGTAAACTTGTAGATGATTTAGGGTGTCCATGCGTTGTTCATCTAGTAATTCCAGCTCATTCAGTCTTGTAACCTTGTATTCCTCATCCCTGATGAGGTTTTGCAGTAATATCCTCAGTGATGGGAGCTTGATCTCAATAGGGAGGATGGCTTCTGATCTGTAGACTAGGGAGAATGGGGTGGCACCTATTGGCGTGCAGATGCTAGTGCGGTGCGCCCACAAGGTGAGATTTAATTGTAGATGCTAGTCATGTCTAGAGTCATTGACTATTTTTTTGAGGATTTTTAGGATGGTTTTATTCATAGCTTCTGCTTGGCCATTGCCTTGTGGATAGTATGGAGTGAAAAAGCGATGCTGGATTTTGAATTTTTCACATAAATCACGGACATCCTGATTCTTGAAGGGTGTCCCATTATCAGAGATAATTGATTGGGGAACACCATATCGACAAATGAGGTAGTTTAGGATGAACTTGGTTATTTATTTTCCCGTGATGTAGGTCATGGGAATTGCTTCAACCCACTTTGTGAAATATTCAGTGGCAGTGATAATGAACTTGTGGCCATTGGATGAGGTGGGCGCGATTTTACCGATGAGATCAAGCCCCCACTGTGAAAAGGGCCAAGGTGTAACAATGGGATGTAATTCCTGAGTTGGTGCATGAATAAGGTCTCCATGTTGTTGGCATTGCTGACATCTTCTGACAAAGTTTTATGCCTCTCTCTCCATTGTCAGCCAATAGTACCTAGTTCTCATTAATTTTTTAGCCAAGGTCATACCACTTGAGTGCGACCCGCACGACCATTGTGTACCTTAGTTAGAGTAGTCATGGCCTCCTTAGGTTTTAAACAACGTCGCAAGGTTCCCTCGATACTTCTACGGAAGAGGGTCTCTCCTAAGAAGATGAATCGTAAGGCCCTTTTGACAAAGGTTCACTTTAGGTTTGGCGTGATGTCAGTGGGGAGGATTCCTAACCTTAGGTAGGTGTATATGTCATGGTACCAAAGATCACCGGGACCAACGAGTTCACATGCATATTTTGACTTTGGTACCTCGAACGTGGGTATGAGAAGCTGCTCTACCAGGAATTTGTGTTTTGAGACGTTGCAAGGGATGTCTAGTAAGGATCCAATTGTTTCCATTGCATCGACTGCTCTGTTGTTTTTCCTTGGTATCTGCTCAAAGGTGATGTCAATGAATGATTATTTGATGCTTTCTACCACCTTTTTGTATGGTTCAAGCTTATCATCCTTAGTTTGGTATTCACCGTTAACTTGGTTGATGATAAGTTGTGAGTCCCCATAGACCTTTAATGCCATGATTCGCCACTATGCTGCAATATTGAGGCCTATGGTCAAAGCCTCATATTCTACAATATTGTTGGTATAGGGGAATGCCAGTTTATATGATCTAGGTATACAGTCTCCTTGCGGGGTGATTAGGAACACACCGGCTCCTGAACCATGTATCGTGTGGGAGCCATCAAAGTACAATTTCTAGTGGTTGGCTGTATTGAGATTGAAAATGGACTCATCTGGAAATTCTGATGTGAGCAGGTTGTCTGTGTAGAAGGGAGCTTCTGTGAGCTGATCCGTAATGACTTGTCCCTTTATGGCTTTTCGTTCAACATACTCAATATCATGTTTGGATAATATCATTACCCACTTAACCATTCTACCTGTAAGCATTGATTTTGACAACAGATATTTTAGAGTGTCTATCTTGGCAATCAACTTGATTTGATGAGCTAGCATGTAGTGTTTGAATTTTTGAGGTGCAAATACCAGTGCTAGGCAAGCCTTTTCTAATGATGTGTAATTGAGCTCATGCCCCACCATTGTTTTGCTAATGTAGTAGATGGACCGCTCAGTTCCCTTTTCATCATGCTGGGCTAAAAGGGCACCAAGGGCGGCTATTGTTGCTGAGATGTACAAAATAAATGGTTTCCCTACAATTGGTGGAATCAATATAGGTGGTGTAAGTAGATATTATTTTATTTTACTGAATGCTTGCTCACATTTTTCTTCCCATCTGAATGCTACTCCCTTGTGGAGCAGGTATGAATAGGCGATCTGTTTAACTGCTAGTTGTGCTATGAATCTCTGGATGTACTGGAGTCTACCTTGTAATCCTCTTAATTTCTTTAACGTTCTTGGCGCTTTCATTTCAGGGATTACTTTTACCTTTGTAGGGTCCACCTCTATCCCTCTCATCAAAACTATGTATCCCAGTAGCTTCCCTGATTGTACCCCAAAGACACATTTTTTTGGGTTGAGTTTGACCTTGTATTATTCCAGCCTGTCAAATATAGCACTTAGAGTTGCTACATGGTCCTGTCTCTTCTTTGATTTAGCTAGTATGTCATCCACATAATCTTCGACTATTATATGGATCATGTCGTGGAAGATCAACATCATGGCTCTTTGGTATGTAGCCCCTGTGTTTTTCAACTCAAACGGCATCACATTCCAGCAGTAGGTGCCCCAAGGACAAGTGAAGGTTGTTTTATGCTGGTCCTCCTTTGCTATCATTATCTGATTATATCCCAAGAAACCATCCATTACGGATAGCATCTCATGTCCAACTATCACATCCACTATCATGTCAATGTTGGGTAGTGGAAAATCATCCTTAGAACATGCTTTGTTTAGGTCTCTGAAATCAGTGCAGATGCGGATGCCCCCTTTCGGTTTTGAGATAGGTACAAGATTTGATACCCATTCTGGATAGTCGATTGGGAATATGAAGCCAACATCTAGAAGTTTCTGTAGCTCAATTTTGATGAGCAAGGCTATTTGTGGGTGCATCTTCATTAGCTTTTGTCTGACTGCTTTTGCTCCGGGGTAAACAACCAAATGATGAACTACCACTTCAGGGTCCAGATCTGGCATGTCAACATAGGTCCACACAAAATTTATCTTTCTTTCTTTTAGGAATGCTGCCAATAGTTCTTGTTATTTTATTTGAAGTGTTTGAGCATAGAATGTGATTTGCGGCTCTGTTTCTGTTCCCAAGTTGACAAGGTTGCACTGTTCTGCCAATACTGCTGATTTCTCTTGATGTAGAGCAGTAGGGGGAGATTGAATCCTTCATCCTCCAGCGCTTCAGAGAGGTTTTCACCATTGGATGTGTCCTTTATTTTTACTATTTTATGGTTAGAGAGTGCCACAGTGTGGTTTTCACTCAATAACTCCGAGCTTCTTCTCGATATTTTTCTTTTGCGGCTGAAGGACTCAATCATCTCCCCATAGTATGCTCGGGTGTCAACCGTGATGCTGAATCCTACCTTGTGGTCCCCACATGGGATTGTATCCCTTAGTCCCATGAATTTTGGGAGTGCCTCATCATTTTTGAATGAGTCTATAATTAGTGGTTCTCGTTGGTCATGATCGATGATTTTGGTGTACTGAACTAAAGTGATTTGATGGGTTGGTTGGTTCGACTCAGCTATGGAGGCACTTATCAGTAATAAGGTGGAATCTTCAAAAAGCCTAGGGAGACTTGGTATGGTATCATCATCATCACTACTAGCACAAACATCATTGACATCAAAGGTGTAATTATCAAGTGGGATCCCTAAGAAAATAGGTGGTCTAGGAGTAGTTGTTTTTATTTGAGGAGAGCACCTGACTGCTCTTCTGGGATTACCTTTTCCATGCACAGTTATACTTAGAGGAATATAGCCAAGGCCAAAGTTCCATATTCTTCTTTCTACAATGATGGGCTCTAACTATCCATCACTGTTTCTTCCTAGGCTCTCATTCCTGTTATAGCCCATACCAAACATTATTTGTAACCCTCTATTAGTTTCGTCCATGGGTAGGGTGGGAGTGGGTCTTTCATCTTGGTATAGTGTGTTTGAGATGTCCTCTTCATTCACATTCTCCTGACTGAGATCCCCCCAATGGTGGAATCCAAAGGGTTTTGCTCTAATAGTGCGAATAGGTGTTTGAACTAGCTGGGGTTGTCCATGTGACCTACGAGATTGTGGTAACTCTCCTACAACAAATGCATTTCTCTTCATTCTATAATCACTGCATCCATTCTCCTAGATCATGTTATTAATCTCGGATATGTCAGGGATGGTGGGTGTCTCTATCATAGAAGTGGAGGCGAGATTAGCTCGGTCTATGTATGAAGTAGATGGTCCTTCATCATTTTTGGGTACTTGAGGGATCTTGTAAAACTTGGCTTCCAAGTTTTTGCAATAGGCAAAAGGTTCGGGATCCCCATGTATAGTGACCTCCTCGTTTTTATGTGAGAACTTAATGCACTGGTGATAATTTGAAGCCACTGCGTTCATTCCATGTATCCATGGGCATCCCAAGAGGATGTTGTACGGTAGGTTGAGGTCAAGAACCTGACAGGTGGTTTCTATGGTTTCCGGCCCCGCTTGCATGGGGATTTTGATAGTACCCTGAGATACTCTTTCTTGGTTGTCATACGCCCTTATTATGATGTTTTTGTTCTTATTGATGGAATCCTTGGCGAATCCCAATTTCTTATGAGTTTTAGAGAACAAATATTAAGGCTTGCACCTCCATCAACCAGGACTCATTTGACTTTCTTTTTGTGGATTAGGACTTGGAGGTGAAGTGTGCGGTTATGAGATGGCTGCGAAGGGAAATTTTGATCCGAAAATGTAAGGAGATTCAGGGTAATGACGTTACCCACCATAGCTTGAAATTGCTCTGTGTCAAGTGTGGTAGGAATGGTAGACACAACTAATGCTTCATCAAGGATCTTCCTATGGGTGGAGAAGATTTTAAGTAGTTCCATGATGGAGATTTGGGCGGGTGTTCTTTTTAGCTAGTCAATGACATTGTAATCATAGGGGATGGCCTTTGTATTGGAAATGGGGGTCTTAGCAGGTGCCCCGACAATGGTAACCTTTCTGCCTTGTGTGGTGACTCCACAGTCATTGTTGGCTCCCTTGATATTTATGACGGTGACCATTTCATCAATGCATCCCACTATCTCCTCGTATACTAGATTAGCACTAACATACTTTTGCTTGCCCTTACTATTCCCTTGATTATTCCCTTGATTCTTCCCTTGGTTATGGTTCGGCATTGGATTCGTGTATGTTTTCAAATCTTAGTTTCTGGCCGGTTGCTCGATGTTGATGACCTTGTCCTCAATGAGGCCTTGGATGATGTTTTTCAGTCTCATGCAATTGGCGGTGGTGTGTCCTTTGACTTTGTGAAAGTCTCAAAGGAGATTCTCAGTATACCATAGCAGTTCGGTCATGGGCTCCATGTAGTGCTTGGAGTTAGAGATTTTGATTAGATTCTCTTTGTCCAGCTTCTTCATTATGGACTCAATCGATTCACCAAGAGCTATGAACTTCCTCTTGGGGGGAAACTTGTTGCAGGGAGGTGGTCCTCCTTGATTACCCAAATTGTTGACTTGATTGGTGGGTTGTCGCTATGCTACTACTGCATTAGTCTGTACATTGTTGTGATTATGATTTTGCGGTTGATGATGGTTTTGGGTATTCTTCTTAGGGGCACTGATGACCACTTTGGCATCGACCATGCCGTCGTTCGTGATATTTTTATTCCTTGACCATGTTCGAGGTTTATCTTTGTAGTTGTTAGATGGACAATTATCCTATGGTCGAGTGAATGTTGGTGCACCTCCTCACGTAGTAATGGCTCTTTCGATGTTGAGCGCCTTTGGAATCAGTTGATTGTATGATGTGATGCACTGCATTTTTAAGTAAAACGACAATTTTTCATCTATATTGGCTATGATGGTGCAAACTTGTTGTTCCTCTGGCATAGTCCACTTGCTCTTATTGGCCTTGGATCACCATCTTTGCAAGAAGGATGTGAATAGCTCTCCTTTTCCCTATTTGAGTGCAGATAGTTCTTCCAATCTAACATCCGCACCCATATTGAAAGCGTAATTCTTACGGAAAGCCTCCACTATTTCATCAAATGTTTTAATGCTCATGGGTAGGTGAGAAAACCATTCCATAGTTGGACAAGTCAGGCTTCGGGGGAAGAGTCGCATTAGATATGTGTCATCATATGCGACCTCCATGCAGTGCACCTGAAATTCCCTGACGTGGTTTTTAGGGTTACCCGTTCCATTGTACTTGTCAAATTTGGGGATCTCGAATCCCTTTGGGAACGATATCATGGTGAGACTTCTGTCAAAAGGGTAAGGGTACAAATTGCCTGAGGTCCTTGTGGTTTTTCCTACTTGTAAGTCCAACACTTGCTATGAGAGTAGTTTGATTTGTGTTGTGACATCATTGCTCGGATCGGGAGGTGGGATGAATGAGTTGTGAGGTGTTTGAGGTGTTTGATGGGTGGGGAGAGTACCAGTGGGCATTTTCTGCAAGCTCGATTGTGCGTTCAAAGTTTGATGGTATGATTGCATTTGTATCAACAATGCTTGTTGTTGATCTTGTTGTTGTTGTTCCAACAATGCTTGTTGTTGTTCCCATGAGGCCTGTTGTTGATCAATCTGTTGTTGTGCTAGTAAATCTTGTTGTTGGTCGAGCTGCTATTGTGAATACAAAGCTTGTTGTTGATCGAGCTACTATTGTACCAACAAAGCTTGTTTTTTAAATTGTTATTGTGCCTGAAATTCTTGTAGGGCTTGTTGGTAGGCTTGTAGATGGATCGCTTGCAATTGCGCTTGGTATTGTGCTTGTGCTTGTTCTTGGTCTTGAGCTTGGGCTTGAGCTTGTGCTTGAGCTTGAGCTTGCGCTTGGGCTTGAGCTTGTGCTTGAGCTTTGGCTTGAGCTTGTGCTTGAGCTTGGGCTTGAGCTTGCACTTGGGCTTGAGCTTTTGCTTTAGTTTGATGCTTTTTCTGGAGTACTCTCTGCTGGTTGGCCCTTTGGAGGGTTTGGATTAGCATGGTGAATGAGTTTGTTGTATTGGCTTTTTGTGGGATTGGTGGTGGAACAGGAATCATGCCAACCATTGTGGTAGGTGCAGGGATTGTGGTGGTGATTGGGATTTGGATTGTTGGAGGGGTGGTTGAGATGATTGGTCCTTGAGATGGTATGCCTTGGGATATTTGAGGACCAATTGTAGTGGTGGCTTGTATGGTTGCCACTTGTTGTTGTGATGATGTGGGAAAGAAGAGGGAATTGGGCGTGATGTTTAGATTGCTAGGTTCCAAGAAACCATCAATGTTGATAGGAGGAAAGCCCAATCCAAGAGGTGATGTGGTTGTGAATGAAAATGGAGGAAGGGATGGGATGTTACCTTGGAAAAAAGGATTTTCAACGTCAATTTTTTCAAACAAGCTTCCTTCTTCAAGTGGTAGAGAAACTTGTATGTTTGATTGACAAGGTGGTGTTGCATGAAATGAAGATGAGCCAACGTGGTTATGGAAGGTGAGAAGGACATATGGGTGGGATGGATTTTCAGGAATATACATAATTGGTGTGGTGGTGAGGATTGATTGTTTGTTAGCCACAAGGTGATGTCTTTGCAATTCTTGAAACATGGCACTCCCCTTGTTCACATTCGGCGAGGTTGGTGTGATGACCAATGTGGTGCAAGGTACTTCTTGATTGATATTTGACATTGGGGATGCATTTGGAATAGGAACATCTATACTAGTGCTTGCGTCAAGTTTAGGAGGGGGTAGGACCCCTCCTCTCACTATTGTATTTAGGTACTTTAACATAGCACTAAAAATTTTGTGGTTCTCTAGATTTTGAACCATTTCCATGATTTCGGATTGTGTCATCCCCATGTCTTCGTTCATGATGTCCTCTTGATGACTCTCCTCTTGAGGATTTTGTGATGATGGGGGATTGCTTGATCCTGCTAGGTTCACTTCGGTGTTTAAATGACTCATGTCCATAGAAGTTGATATTTCTATGATATTCTCCATGTTCTACTTGTGTTGAGATCTTGTTTGGACCATTAAAAAAATAGGGATTTGTTCGATCCTAACCTTTTAGGTCCAAAAGAGAAGAACTAGGGAAGCTAAATGATCAAAGATGGTGGTAATGGTGATGGGCTAAATGGATGGGGTGAGTGAGTGAAATTTTTTTTTGAAGAACTTTTGAAGGTATATGCTAAACTTGTAAGGGCTTTGGATTGATTGATTGTGATAATTTGACTAGATGCGTTAAGTCAAATAGGATTGTTTTGAAGTTGTATTCCCTAGAAAGTCGCATTATCCTAGGGAACTTGCACAAATGGATGAATTGGCTAAGTGTGTTAAGCCAATGTAATTGTGAACTAATAGACTTTAGGAAGTTGTGTTATCCTAAAGAAAATTTGTCCAATGGTTGAGACTATGTTGGCTAGGTGTGTTAAGCCAATATAGGGTGATGTTGATTTAGCCCTCTAAGTTTAGCGTGATGATTGTTTCTAGAGTTCACAAAAGGTTTGATGATGAAATGGGATTTGGTTGATGCAGGAGTGAATGAGAATGATGACTTTGATCTTGAATCTTATCCTAGACACAACTCTCTCTACAAAACCTCAGTGTTGAAGAACATGCTAGACTTCCTATGGGAGAAAAGCAAACCTTTGAAAAAGTTCAAGATTTTGTTGACAATAAAATGCATACAATGCGAGATTATTCCTTGAGGCTTTTTTGTAAAATTTGTATACAAGTCTCTCCCTTACTTCAAGGAGAATCTCAAGGCATTGCTTATGGATTTTTAGACTAACTTTCTTGAACTTTGGATTTGGGATTTTGATCTTGCGGGAAATCATCAGAAACAACACATATGTAGTTCAATTTGTCTCTTTATCTTGGTTTAATGAAATTATTTTTATCCAAGACACTTGCTTGCTTAGGTTTCAAACTATATGTCTAGTGTCTCATCTTCTTTCCCATCCCACAAGGTCCTTTGTGTGGAAAATGAGGAAAATAGGGCAAAAGTTCCTTATGTTTAACCTTGTTGAAAACAAATGATGGTATTATTTGCGCACATAGAAACCTCTAGGAATATGATTCCTAGGGAAAGCAAGAGTGTCCAAATTCATCAAAGAGGTATTTGTTTCCCACAAGGTGTTTTTAAATTTGAAGGTTTTGTGTATGTTTGTTTTCAAGTGTTTTGAGGACCAAGTAATGTGTTCTTTTCTTCAAGCACTTTTACACTCCTAGGATGATGAGGCAATATCTTGTTGGGTTCCCACTTGAATAAATCCAGCTGTGCATATCTTGTGCGAATGGCTAAATGCTTGACCACACTGGCTCCCCTCCATGACACTCACTTATTCCAGTCAGCCAAGCATTAGTACCCATGAATCTCCCATGGCATACTTTCTATTTCCACAACAAGACCGCATGTATAACGTGGGGCAGCTTCAAAGGACATAACTTTTTGCACCAACAAGATAGATAAGGTTTTGACCTTTTTCTAAACAAGGGGTTCTAATTCGGGCATTCCGTTCATGGGGGATTATCCAACATCAACGAGAGTCCATTGTTGTCCATCTCGTCGGAATAATTCTCGCGATTCTTGAACTTTCCTCAAGAGTCCACACTTTTATACCAGTTGGAAGTCACTTGCCTTTAGTGTGTTCCTGATTGGTTCGCTCCCTTGGGTGATTAATTTTTCCCACAAGGAAGACCCTCTAAGATAAACAATAGCAAACAAACATTATTCGTAGTTCGATCGAATTTTGTTTAAAAACAATAGGAGAACACTCACAATAAGTTTTATTCACACTCGCATGTCTTGTTCATTTTTAAGTGCCCAAATTGAAATGTGGAGACAATCTTTTTAACAACCTAATATTACCAAAATGTTTTTGATTCTCAAGATCGCAATGAAGCATGAGAGAAGCGCATACACATTTTAGATAATATTAATTTGTAAAAATGATTGCAAAAAATGGAAAACATTTATTCATTTTAAACCTAAAGCAATGATGACTTCTTTTTAAGCACCAAAATGAAGTGTGAGTTTTCCTTTTTCAATTGTTACCTTTTAAACAAAATCTAGTGTGTTCGCCTAAAGTTCATTTTAGTCCCTTGGCAACTTTTGAAAAGAAATTTGATTTGTTCTTTTCAGAGCCCAATGAAAATTTAGTGTCCTAAGATCAAATATTTTTAACAAATTTCTTAAAGAGTGTTGAAGAACACTTTAGTGTTTAAAAACACTTTTGTACAAAATAAGCATGGTGTCATGAAAAGTTTGATTGTTCTTTTCAAAACCCAAAGTAAATTTAATGTTCCTAAGGTTAGAGATTTTTCTAACAAATTTCTTAAAGAGTGTTAAAGAACACTTTTATTGTTTAAAAACATTTTGGTTTGGTGCACATGATATTATGATGATTTCTTCCTTTGCTCCAACCTGCAAAATGACAAAAAAACAAAGAGCAATAAAGATAAGAAATCAGATTAAAGGTTCAAAAATCTCAAATTTAGAAAGCACATGTCAATTTAAAATTTTACTGTCCTCCCACAATGGAGTTTGAAAAAGTGGTGGAGTTTGGAGAAGCGGCGGAGTTTGGAAGAAAGGCAACGCTATATAGCACTGCGCGGGTGACTTTGGGCGGCGCTCTGTAGAGGCAAAGAGCACAAAACCGACGTGGCAGAGGCCCACGGTATAGTTTGGAAGCGGCCTAGTTTGAAAATTTGAAATTTTTAGGTGGGAAAGGTGATGCGGTGGAGTTTGGAGAAGGTGTGGCACAATATAAAGCCGCATTGGTGAAAGCAGCGGAGTTAGAACTTGCATGATGGAATTAGGAATTTAAAAAAAACTGATAGGTAGGAATCCATGACGGTGTTTGGAGGATTCAACCATGGGTGAATATGGCACCGTCATGCTAGAAGCGAAGAAGTATTGCGTCACGGAGCTGAAAGCAGCGCGATATAGCACCGCTCAGGCTAGTTTGCTTGTATCTGCAAGAAAATGTTAGAAACCGTGAAATTCTAAAAACGTGATTGAATTTTTCGATTCATGCCCTCCTTCTAGCGCCAAAATGTGAACCCTTAAACCTACAAATGCACAAAGATGACAAACATTGTTAATGTTAGATCAAAATGCATGAAAATATGAAGGATTCCCCATAAAATCCACGTATTTAAACTAATATTAGGAAATGAAGAACAAATTCAAATAACATGAAAGTAAATCCTAATCTAGCCAATAGAATGATGATCTTATGGAGGAATTGGTGCCAATGAGGTGTTGCAATTGGCCCTTTCCCAATTTCTATGTTGCAATGTAGATTGATGAAGAAATGGTTAAATATCTAAAGAGATTTGAGTATAACCTTGGTGCAAATATGAAAATGTGATGATTTCTTGGATGAAATGGAAAAAATTAGTTCTCAATTGAAGAGAGTAACTTTGCATGTGACTTATGGATGAATATTGAGAGGAGAGGTCTCCAATTTATAGACTTATATTTGGAATAAGTGAGCAAGATTGAGCAATGTGGGATAAAAGATAAGCCAATGGCATTGTGCCACTTGTCCACATGTGATTGAATGAGGAATGGACACATTTTGGCCAATGTGCATGATAAATGCATAAATTTGAATTTGAAATGGTGAGTTGACATGTTGAAGGGGGAAGAGAAGTGAAGTTAATGTCACTTGGCTCAAGGTCAAGGACATGTAAGAGGCATTTAATGCCTTGTTGGAAGGACCAAGTCCACTTGGCCTTTTTGAATTCAAATGAGAGAATATTTCCTTTTGATGCTTTGTGAGGGAAAATAGAAGAATTAATAAATCAAAGTAATTGATTTATTGTGCAACTTGCATTCTCTAGAGGATTTTAGTGAGAAGGATTAAGTTAATCAATGTTTTGATTAATTTAATGAAGAATTAGGTGATGTGACAATTTAGAGTTAGATTTATGAATTGATTTAAGTCAAGAATTGAGAGGAAATGATTTATTAAATAAATGATTTGATTTATTTAATCAAGAAGGAATATGTTAGATTAAATCAAATAAAGTTTATATTATTTAATTTAATAGGACTTTAGAGATTTTAATTAAATAAAATGATTTATTTAATTAAATAGATATGCAATGGTTAATTAAATTAATCGATTAATTTAATCATTGAAAGAGGAAGACTTAATCCAATAGATAGTGATTTATTGAATTAAAAGATAGAATGTGATGAAATGCTGAGAATGTGATTTAAGAGGAAACATTGTTAGTAATCGGGATTAGGTGTGCCAAAACGAACTTGTACATTTTCCATGTCTACAGTTGTAATTGGTTCAATTTGATGGATAATAATAATTAGACTCTTTGTTGGTGGATGTACCCTGACTTTGGGTGAACCTCGCTAAAATCGTCTCTTGTTGTTATTATTTATGTGTATTTTTCATTCCTTTGTTTAATCTTTATATGCATTTAATTGATATATTTTGCATGCAATTCCTAAAAAGTGGTATCAGAGTGGGTTGTGTTTGATTATCATCTATAGGAAGGTCTCACGGTTGAGTGGGAGTCTCATGGTTAAGTGGGAGAAATGACGAACAAGGGTCAATTGAAGGTAGATAAATTCAACGAGTAGAAATATTAGTTATGGAAGATGCAGATGGAGGATTATCTCTATTAGAAGGTTTTATGGAGGCCATTGGAAGGGAAAACCAAGAAACCCTCAACAATGTTTGATGAAGATTGGGATATTTTGGATAAAAAGACACTTGGAAATATTTGTTTATGCCTAGCACAATCGGTGGAGTTCAATATTACAACAGAAAAGACAACTCAAGATTTGATGCAAACCCTAATGAAGTTATATGAAAAGCCTTCTACTTCGAATAAGGTATTTCTTATGAGGCGTTTATTTAATATGAAAATGGTAGAAGCTAGGTTAGTGTTTGATCATGTAAATGAGTTTAATATGGTTACCAATCAATTAAATTTTGTAAATGTAAACTTTGATGAAGAAGTTAGGGCTCTTTTGATTTCGTGTTCTTTTCCTGAAAGCTAGAATAGCTTGGTAATGGATGTTAGCAACTTTTTTTCTAATTCAAATACCCTAAAATTTTATGATGTTGTTGGTGATATTCTGAGTGAGGAAATTCGTAGAATTTTTGTAGGTGGATCCACATCAGGTAGTGTTTTGAATGCAGAAAGTAGGGGAAAATAAAATGAGAGAGGAAAAGGCTCTAGAGGTCATGGGGAGTCATGAGGAAAATCAAAGGACAAGAGGTCCCAATCCAGAGGATAGAAGAATTGTTGGTACTATGGGAAACCCAGTCATCTGAAGAAATATTGTTAGTCTCAGAAGAATAAAGAAGGAGATAAACAACAAGGAAATAAGGATGAAAATGTGGTAAGTAAGAAATTCAAGCCCATTATAACACAATCATGCTATGTTTTATTTGAAAATATTTCTTTCTCTTTCTCCTTCGCTTTTGGTGATACCATATACATGAAATAAACACTAAAATATAAGTTGAAATTTATATATAGACATTTAATTTCTTTAATTTAACTTATATTTCATGTATATGGTTTCAAGATGTTTGAGAATGGTTTAAGATTTCTAGGAGTTATAACATGCAAATTTTAAATTTTGGAAGATCTTATAATTTTTAAGACTTAGTCAAAATTCAATAATCAACATGTCAAATTTTAGTAATTAAGAGGTCAAATTTCAATAATAAAGTTGTATGATCTCTCTCTCTCCCTCTCTCTCTCTCTATATATAATTCATTATTTATCCCTTACGCTCTAGACCTCTCTGAATATCTCCATCCCTTTATTTGACTCTCTCCTTTAAGCTCAATAACTACCTCTCTACCTATCTATCCTTCTCTTTATCTCTCTTTCTCTCTCATTCTCTCTCACCTTCTATCTCTTCCCCTCTCTACTTCTCTCTATCTCACCTCTCTCTCTCCCTCCATAACTCTACATCCTTCCCTCCTTTCCTCCCTCTCCCTCTCTCTCCCATATTTCTCTCTCTCTCTCTCTCTCTCTCTATCTCTCTCTCTCTCTCTCTCCTTCCCTCTTTACTCTCTCTCACCATTCTCTCTCTCCAAATCTCTCCTTCCATCTCTAATTCTCTGTATCTCACCTCTCTCTCTCTCCCTCTTGCTTTACCTCTCTCTCTACTTATATATCTATCACTTCTCTCTCTCCCTACCTATCTCTCCCACCCTTTATTTTTCCTTCATCCCACCCACCTTACCTCTCTACTTCTCTCTATCTCACATATCCCTCTCTACATATTTCCCTTCCTCCATAAATCTCCCTCCCTCCCTCCTCGCCCGCTCTCTCTTAATCTCTACACCTTCCTCCTTTCCTCTCATATTATCTCTATATCACCTCTCTCTCCTTGTCTCTTTACTTATATCTCACCTCTCTAGCTCCCTCCTCCCCCTTCTCTCTATCCTTCTCTCTTTACTTCTATCTATCTCACCTTTCTCCCTCCCTACTTCACTCTCCCTCCTTACCCCCTTATCTCTCTCTCCTTCCCCTCTAATTCTCCCTCCATCTCCCCCTCTCTCTCTCCTTCACTCTCTACTTCTCCCTCCCCATATCTCTCCCTCTCTATCTCTTCTTGCATCTTTCCTTCTGTCCCTCTCTCCCTCTCCCAATATCCTTAGCTTCCTCTGCCCTCATTAATTCTCTCTATATTACCTCTCTCTCTCTCTCTCCCTCTCCCTTTCTTCATTCCTCCCACTTACCTTCTCTCTACACTTCTCTCTATCTCACATAACCCTCTTTACCTCTCTCTCTCTCTCTCCCTCCCTCCTACCCTCCCTAACTTTGTTAGAGTAATTGGTTATTTACTTGATTAATTAAACAATATTTATTTAATTAATTAAAGTTCCCTTTATCTCTTTTAAGCTTAAGCTAACTTTAGGTGCAAAATAATTAATTATTTTATTAATTATTAATGTGCAAGCCTAGGGTTTTCCTTTTTAGGGTTTTTTGACCTATAAGTGGTTGAAATATTTTTTTTTGTATACATTATTCTTTTCACACATTGGTGAATATAGAGCTCCACATCTTTGAACATTTTTACTTTTCTCTTTGTTGCTTCTCTTTGCTTCTCCTTGTAAAAGGTATTCTTTGCTTGTAGAGGTCATTGGGCTCCTCTAAAGTTGTATTTTCTCAACTTCTACATGGTATCAGAGCTTCAGATCTGCAACTACTTGTTCTTGTTTTGAGAATTTTTTGCATTGGAAGCAGGTCTTGGGTTTCAGTTTTTTTTGGTGGATATGGCATACTACATTTTTTGGGTTCACTTTGAATCCAAATGGAGCTCACCGTTGGATTCAAAGCATCCAAAAACCCCTAAATTGACTGTTCATTATTGATTTTGGCTACAATTGATCAGGGAGGTAAAAATGTTTTGCCCTAAGGCCGTACGGCCCTAGGGCACGCCTTCCGCAGGCAAAAAAATTGAAAAAATTCAATTTTTAGGGTCTTTTAAACCCAGGACCAATACAAATCCGAGCATTGCCCCTTCACCGCCCAACAGCCACCGCTGTCGGCATCATCCGCAGGTCGTGGCCAAGTAGCCATCGCTATGCCGTCGGCTCGCACGCCACCCACGCGCCGCTCGCGTGCCACTCGTGCATCACCCGCACTCCACCTCCTGTGCACCAGCCCCCTAGTCAGCCAATGTGATCAAGGGCCGAAGGATTTAAGCCCTTGAGGGTTGTTTTTTAAAAAAAAAACCCTTTTATGCTCCTTTCAAAAAATCAGGTATATCTCGGGCGTTTTAGCTCAGTTTTCGAATGAAACAGGCGTTGGGAAGCTGATTCTGGCACCGATCTAATGGTGTGGGATTTTTTTCAACATTTTACCAATCTGGTTATTAGTTTTCCAGTCAAAGTGGTGTCTTTTTTCTGCACTTTCGGGGCCATAGAAGGTGCAAATGGATTCTATTTTTGAAAAAAGAATAGGCGTTGGAAAGCTCTCAACATGCTCTATCCAGATATGTGATATTTTTTCTCAGAATTTTAATCAAGTATATGAGAATTTGTTTTGATGTATTTTTTGCTTATGCATTGCTTCCTCTTTCTTAGTTTGTACTAGGGTTTAGGTTTATCTCATGTGGGGGGGTGTTTTTTTCTCACTTTTTGTCATTTATATCAAAAAACTAGAACACCAAAACTCTAAAAAAAATTAAAACCTTCTGCATCTTCTGTATATTCTGAAAGATCATATAATAATAAAAAAACATAAGCAGGTATAGGTGCAGGGTTTCATGGCAGACTCCTTAGTTGAGTTACTCACATCACACAACTATCACACCTGGAATTCTTGCATGATGACGTTTCTTAGGTCATGAGGGTTGTGGTCTTGTTTAGATAAGGTTTAGCCTCAATTGCATCATCCTTTTGAGATTATGCAACATAGGAACAAGATGGATGGAACTATGGGTTTGCTATCCATGCACATTTTAGACAGTCTTTTGCTTCATCTTGATGCTTTTCTCATTCCTCAAGACATGTAGATGGATGAAGTGTGAGACAATTTTTGGGGCCATTAATGAGTTCCAAGCATTACAAATTGAGGTAGAGCTGAATTCACTGTTACCTGAATCATCTCCCACTATTGAGGATTTTTTGAAAAAGTTCAAATTTATTTGCACTATTTTACAGGGTTGTGGCAAGAATAAGTCAGACACATAGTGCATTTACTTGATCCTTTCGAAGCTTCATGGTCCATTTTAGATATTTGCTTCTTCCTTCTATTCCACCATGGATGGCCTGGGTACTCGTTTTACCATGCCTACCTTTGATGTGTTTTGTGAGCATTTGTCTCGTGAGCAGTCACACCTTTCTCAGATGGATATGCCCTCAGGATCAAAGAACAAAGAATTGGTTTCTCAACTCGCGCTCACCAAATCTCCTCCATTATTTGCATCCTTAGCTTGCCATTTTCCACAAGAATGCCTCAAACACATCACAGAGGTCAAAGATTACAAAGAGGTGTGTATTTTTATTCTATTTATTTCGAATTTGATTTGGAATGCAACTTAAAATATTTTTTATAATAAAAATTTGTTCTAATTCTCAAGGAATGAATCTCCACCTCAAAACATTGAGAATTCACAATCACCCCCTCATCAAGAGCCTCCTATACAAGAACAACCCAAAACCCCTCCATCAATTCATAGGCATCCTCAAGGAACACAAGAAAATATTCAAAATCAAATTGAAAACAATAAAAGAGACATTCAATAATTAATTGCAAGATTAACTGAGCATGCTAAAACCCAACCTTATAGGAGAGGGATTGCTGAATCATTGAAGTCAATTTTAACTCATGTAGGAGAAATGAGCGAGCAAATGAATTTTTGGTCAACTAAGAGAGATGAGATGAGGCAGTTTTATGCTAATGGTTTGTCAAAAAACTAAAAATTAGCAAAGCTAAGTTGTGTGCCCTATTTAAAGACCCAAAAGCCAATGAACCTTTGTCCCATGCATGCAGGACATTCCCCATCCATTGGTGCCACCATGATTTAATTAGAAACAAATTTTGGGAGCGGTGGTGGATGGTATTTGACCAACCTCCATGCAATAACCATGAGGTCCCGCAATAATTTTTGAGGAAAATCTATTGCGAGTTTGTCCTCAATAAAATTCCAAACTATTTTGACATCTTAGACTTTGAGGGTAGAGGCGGGGGCTCCACACACTATAAACCTGCTACACGACGTAATCCACAGTTGGCACCGAGAGCCTTGGGCAGACCCATGGTGGATCATGTCGTTGTTCCTTCCATTGTTAAGGATAGTGTAGAGGTGGACACGATGAAGTCAATTGGCTCACTCATCTAGACCATTTTACAGTGTGTGAGTCCTCTAGTAGAGCTTGGTGTGGAGGAGACATGTAGGCCCCGAGCTCCACCCCACCATTGTGGTGCTTGTGGTGCTATTTGCATGTATGATTATCAGGGTGGTTGTGGTGTAGCTACATAGCCTATGTTAGTTGAAGAGGCGATGACTTTCACAGATGATATTCTAAATGATACATTCAACATTGACACTCAGGTAAAATTTAGCAAGTTATTTTAATGTAGTTTATTAAAATATATTTTGAAATTTAAGAATAACTAAATTAGTAGAATTTTTATATGATGAAATTTCAGGGTCACACTGTTCATGAGGGATGCTCTATTCCTAAAGACCCTTATACATTCTCGATGATGAGTGCATAGGTATGCAACTAGTATTAAAGACATTATTATTGCATTTGAATAGTTGAATATTATATTTGAATGTTTGTCTCATAACATGCTTTGGATTTCAAAGAGTTTCCTGGTGCACCTTCTTCCTCCACACCTCATGATTCATATCCTCAAACAACGTACACTCAAGTAGCCTTTATTCATTAATAGGGTTTTAAATCTATGTTAGCTAGTTTTCATAGTTTTGCGTATATACAAATCTAAAAAATTGATGAGAAACACAAACATTGCATTCAAGTATTCCTTGATTGTGTCACATTATGTTCTCCTATATCAACATGATACCTGAGATATTGTTTCATTTGCAATTGTTGACAAGAAATAACCCTGGTGATGTTGGTGGCATGATGGACCATGAAGTTGCTACAACAATAGCCAGTTTTGATCCATTGAAAGAGGTATGGAATAGATTAGTCAATTTGACATTATATTTTCTCTTTTATGGTCTATTATAGAAAATTTTCACGATAATTTTATGTAGTTTAATTTCTATCTTCATGGTTGCTACAGGTGGTTGTCACTCCAGATCGTGGACATGGTGATGCTTTAAATGTGCTTGATGACTATATGTATGTGGGTAAGTGCACCAATCTATGACATAATTTAGGTGCCAAATTGAAAAAATGATAAAAAAAACCCTGAAATAAGGGCTTTGGCGGATGCCAAATGTCTAAAAATACATTAGGCGCATGCCAAATGTCTAAAAATACATTTGGCGCATGCCAAATTTGGCGTGCACCAAATGTATTTCTAGATATAAAATGAAAAAGTTGGGTTTGGAACCCTCATTTTGTCTTCAACCCGTGGCTTGAGAAGGAAGATTTCAATTCTACAACTCACGCTCGCTAAATCTCCTCCATTATTTGCATCCTTACCTTGCCATTTTCCACGAGAATGCTGCCAACACATCGGAGAGGTCAAAGATTACAAAGAGGTGTGTATTTTTATTCTATTTATTTCAAATTTGATTTGGAATGCAACTTAAAAATATTTTTATAATAAAACTTTGTTCTAATTCTCAGGGAATGAATCTCCACCTTAAAACATTGAGAATTCACAATCACCCCCTCATCAAGAGCCTCCTATACAAGAACAACCCAAAACCCCTCCATCAATTCATAGGAATCCTCAAGGAACATAAGAAAATATTCAAAATCAAATTGAAAACAATAAAAGAGACATTCAACAATTAATTGCAAGATTAACCGATCATGCTGAAACCCACCCTTATAGGAGAGGGATTGTTGAATCATTGAATTCAATTTTAACTCATGTAGGAGAAATGAGCAAGCAAATGAATTTTTGGTCAATTAAGAGAGATGAGATGAGGAAATTTTATGCTAATGGTTTGTCAAAAAACTAAAAATTAGCAAAGCCGAGTTGTGTGCCCTATTTAAAGACCCAAAAGCTAATGAACCTTTGTCCCGTGGATGCAGGAGGTTCCCTATCCATTGGTGCCACCATGATTTAATTAGAAACAAAATTTGGGAGCGATGGTGGATGGTATTTGACCAAACTCCATGCAATAACCATGAGGTGCTGCAATACTTTTTTAGAAAACTCTATTGCGAGTTTGTCCTCAATAAAATGCCAAACTATTTTGACATCTTAGAATTTCAAGGTAGAGGTGGGGGCTTCACACACGATAGACCTGCTACACGACATAATCCACAGTTGGCACCAAGAGCCTTGGGCAGACCCATGATGGAGCATGTCATTGTTCCTTCCATTGTCAAGGACAACTTAGAGGTGGACACGATGAAGTCGATTGGCTCACTCACCCAGACCATTTTACAGTGTGTGAGTCCTCTAGTAGAGCCTGGTGTGGAGGAGATGTGTAGGCCCCAAGCTCCATGCCACCATTGTGGCACTTGTGGTGCTATTTGCATGTACGATTATCATGGTGCTCGTGATGTATCTACACAATCTACGTCATTTGCAGAGGTGATGAATTTCACAGATGATATTCTGAATGATACATTCAGCATTGATACTCAGGTAAAATTTAGCAAGTTATTTTAATGTTGTTTATTAAAATATATTTTGAAATTTAAGAATAACTAAATTAGTAGAATTTTGATATGATGAAATCTCAGGGTCGCACTGTTCGTGAGGGATGCTCTATTCCTACAGACCCTTATACATTATTGACGATGAGTCCATAGGTATGCAACTAGTATTAAATATATTATTATTGCATTTGAATAGTTGAATGTTATATTTGAATGTTTGTCTCATAACATGCTTCGGACTTCAAAGAGTTTCCTGGTGCACCTTCTTCCTCCACACCTAGTGATTCATATCCTCAAACAATATACACTCAGGTAGTCTTTATTCATTAATAGGGTTGTAAATCTATGTTAGCTAGTTTTCATAATTTTGCGTATATACAAATCTAAAAAATTGATGAGAAACACAAACATTGCATTCAAGTATTCCTTGATCGTGTCACATTATGTTCTCCTATATCAACATGATACCTAAGATATTGTTTCATTTGTAGTTGTTGAAAAGAGATAGCCCTGGTGATGTTGGTGGCATGATGTGTTGGTGTTTAAAATACAATCCATATAGAGGTTGCAGATATCTAAGAGGTAGCCAACCCCTATCTAGGATAAGTACAGCCACTAATGGTCAACTGACAGGAAATGGAATGGATACACATTTCCCCTACACTTTTGGCTCTGTAGGACCAAGGTGGGTAAACCTAAATGTGTTCACATGAATGTCTCATGACTAGTAAGAACACTTCCTACATACAGATTACAATTCCTACACATTCAAAGGGATACTGATCATTTCATGGTTTTGGTAGACCAGAGAATGACTACCAGTGCCAAAGAGCAATGAAATTGACCCACTTATTTTTTACAATACCTCACAGAGGAGGACAAGGTTGTATTCAAGTGTTTTATGTTTAGTATTTGGATATCCCTGCTTACAGCTTATAGTATTGAACTAATAAAAGGACATGAAGATTATCCAGTGCTTTATCCATTGGGCAACAAAGTCATACAAAACAAAATCTTGATACGATGAACCTATCTCATATAGCATTACTATCATGAGATATTTCAGCACACTAAGATGGTACTTCTTCAAACATCCTGGGCATATACAACCATGAACATGTAATTGATTCTTCAAGCATTTGATTAACTTCTTGAGCTAAAGCAAGAAAACTAATTACATTTTCAATTAACTATTGAAACTGAACAGATAAACCCTTGATAAATCTATTCATAATCCATGGCACACACACAGGAGAGCAAACTATCTTAATTTTATAGATTTGTTTCAATATCAGTAATTTAAAAGCATATCACACTAATCTATATATAAACCCAACCTAGGGTGATTTCCTAAAACAAAATGTTCATAACATTTCAACTATAAAAAGGACTGTACAACTTCCAAGCTTCGGACTCCAAAATTTTTCTGACCCTTCACAATGAGCCATGAAATCTCCTTTATAGAATAGGAGAGCAACAAGCATTAGGCTACCTTGTGACACAAAATTGAATTTCAACACCAAATGAAATTAAAATTTACATTCCTTGTCATAATAATACTGTGCATAAAGGAAGGAATCAAAATGGTTATGAAATAACCAGTCAAAAAAAAAATTCGTGCAAAGCACGCACACGTCCACATCCACACCCATTTGTTGAAACAACAAGAGAAAACACATCCAAGGGAGCCACCACTAGTAATCATCAAGAATAAACATGGCCCCGGTACAAGCAACCGCTCTGAGTTCGAGTTTGTGACAACGATGGCACCACCTCCTCTTTACCAACCTTGCGAGCAAATCCCCGAACAACTGGACCCAGTGTAAATACAGATATTGGCTCAATTGCCAGAACCTCCTCATCTACTCCCATAAGGTCTGCCAGGGAAGCCAAGTAGTACCGATAATCATAATTAGACTCAGATTCATTAGAATTCGAGATGATTATCAGGGATGAACAAAGTACTAGCCTCTTCCCAGTGTTCCCAATAATAGCCTTGTGAGGCACAGGAGAATTAGACTTCTTCATGATTGGTGAAGCCAGCCTCGCACTCCTTCACTTAACTGATTTATTCATGATAGAAATAGAGCTCAACAAAAAATAGAAGAAGAAACCTTACTACACACAGACATAAGAGAATGCAATGATGATCGCATACAATTCAGCTAGCATTTATAGAGTAGGCCAGTATGCAGGGTACAATTAATTGAAGGAAATTCAAGCACTCACACAATAAGTGATCCAAATAACCATGAATTCCATCACTAGGATGGTACTATTTGCACACAGGAGGAAATTAGGTAAAGATCCTCAAGAAAAGAAAAACTTGTATCATTAATGACACGAGTAACAGCCAAGCAATACATGCCACGCGGATAACTCATACACCCCTTCCTTACAATTGAACCACCAATTTGGGAGACACTCTAACAAAAAAAGGGTTGAAATCAAGTCAATGAACATTGACGCTCCACCTCGACGCCTTCAGAAAACATATCCAATTAAAACCCCAGAAAAGTAGACCCAAACCGCATAGTGGGACCCATATAGTCCCTCTGGCAAGAAAAGAAAAGCCATGTGCCACTCCCTCACAGACCTCACAACACCCTCCCGAATATTTACTCCGCTCATGCGAGGTGTGCGAGAAACCATAATTACTCTATTATTAATGGCTATTACTAGTGAAAAGATGGCCCCATGTCATGTCCAACACCTCAGGAAGAAAAACCATTCATCCATTCATGCCATGTGGTGACATCTCGCGAACCTCGCACCACTTTGATGATGTCAACAGGAATACCTACGAGGTTGGCAAGAAGTGGTCAAGATCCAATTTTGTGATCAGATGGATCATCAGACCTTAGACAGAACATCCAAGTGGGGCCCGCATTTAAATTCCTAGTGATGTAGAACATAGTCCATTACGCCAAAAAGACTGGCGAATCAGGTGAAATGGGGCCAGTAAAGTACGACTTGAGAGGGATGAAACCTCACTTAAGTGATGGGTTGTCGATGGTAGCAAGTCACTGTTAAAACATAACAAGATGGTTTCAACTGATCCATAATCAAGGTTACCATGAGTAACTTTGAAACCCTAAAATCCCACCTTAATTTCCTCAAAAATTGAAGTTCCATCATGATGGACCATGGAGTTGTTGTAGCAATAGCCAATTCTGATCCATTGAGAGAGGTATGGAATAGATTAGTCGACATGACATTATATTTTCTCTTTTATGGTCTATTATATAAAATTTTCACGATAATTTTATGCAGTTTAATTTCTATCTTCATGGTTGCTATAGGTGGTTGTCACTCCAAATCATGGACATGGTGATGCTTTAAATGTGCATGATGACTATATGTACGCGGTAAGTGATTATATTTTGTTATATGCCATTAAATAATTCAATTTCTATGTTTTAACATCTTTAATTTTAATCGTATTAGTTGCAGGTCCAGAGTGAAGAGAGGAGGAGTAGAGGGTGTGTTCAAACGACAAGACAAGCAATAGTCACTCCATCCAGCCGAATTTCGAAGGTAGCATGGGATCTATTTCCTTCCCCTAGAGGGAAATGACTATGTATTAGTGTTGTTTTTTGTATGCCTATGTGGCTTTTTCGAACATATGTTTTGTTAGTTTGATATATATACATGATATTTTGTCCAAATGGCTCCTTTGTACTAAGCCTATATAGTTTTTTGGATATATTTATATAATTTTATCAATATATATCATTGTATAGCCTTTCGGATTTTTTATTAGAGAAACTCTTATTTTGCTAGTGCCATTCTTGAATGATGTTATCATGCATATCATGTAAGTTGTATGCTTGAATATTGTAGTCATGGATTTTGTTTACATCTAATGCTTAATTAATTACAGTGGAATGCTCAATAAGCCCCATCTAAAGTGTATTGTATAAGTAAGCTCCATTCGTGGTGGTTTGTATCCTCTGGAATGATTCAATTACTTGTGCCTCACTGATGCAAAGGCAAGGAGGCTCAAACCCAATCAGTCTAACAACCTGCCTTCAAGGGGCTCCTAACAAGATTAATACAACCTATTTTGAGCAATATACACAACCTCAAAGCCCCATCAAACCAAATGCTTCATTCAACACCTTACCCAACAATCCACCCTTGTAGCACTCTGATTCAGAGCCAAGGTGGAGAAGACTCACAACAATGGAAATGTCTATTCTCAATCAAGAAATCTTCTTCATAATGATTTAGCCTAATAAACATCAACCCACCCTCAAGGGTCTCAACTCCTCAACCTTGAAAATGATCAACAAGACTCCACCAAGCCCCTACAAAGACCATCAACATTCATGCAATCACAATTGAATCAATTGAAAACAATCCCTAAGTCAGATTCATCAAGGTTTCCAAAACTCACATTTGTGACTGGTTATTCTTGTAGTATTAAAAACTCAGTTTTAGCTAGATTTATCCCAACCTTTAAAAAACACTAGACAATTACAAGATGGATTGAGATACCCTTTTCAGGGTTACACAACATACCAAAGAATCAGTGGTCTCTCTTTTTGACCGACATAGACTTTCAACACACCTACTTCAGTTTTGGCTTCATAATCAGCCCTTTTTTTCTAAAGGGACCACCCTTCCAACTTTAGGTATCTATCCAAAAGCCTTGGATAGTCTTAGGTAATGGTGCCAAACCTTAAAAATTTTCATTAGTTTGTGTCTACAGAGCCTCTAACTCACAAAACCCAAGAAACCCTCCAAAACCTTCACAAAATCAAGGGTTTTAAAGAAACATAGAACTCCAGACCTCTCTCAACACTTCCAAATCCCAAAAAACCTCAAAATATTTTTGCACGGACTCATCAGACCCTCACATAATCCTTATAGGAATTAGTTCTTAAAAATCTCTCTTTGGTTCCTCACTTCCATGTTGGAAAACCCTTGTTCAGTCTTAGAACAGTCACAAAAACACCACATAATTATGACTCCTTATTCCAAAAGGAGTTGAAACACTTATTATAACATTTTTTCAATCAATCCACCGAGATACAATAGAAAACAACAGGTGGATTGATTGTTACATCACAAATTTCCCCTCAAACCCTTGATTCAGCAACACTGGGACAGTCACTGTTTGTGTTGGTTCTCTCTACAAATAAAGAGTTAAGACACCAAATAGAAAATAAATGAATTAGAAAACATATAGACACATCCTCTAAAATTATTAGACCATGAAGAACCTGTATGTGCCCGTACAACACTCAAAAAGATCAAGAAAACAATATTTTTCTAGAAAATTGCTCAAAACTGTGGTGTTTATTGTGTAAAATTATTACAAAACTTCTCCCAATCTCTCATTCGAGCCTTGGTAAGGATTTTTAAATAATTTTCCAACAATCCTATTCTCCCCAATGCCCATAACAAACCTTGGGATTAGTTGGTCCCTTAATTACATTTGTTTGTGTTAAAGTTGCTTTGTCAGCATTTTACAACTTATATGATTTCTAATTGACTTCTAAAACAGAAAACACCCTTTATTTGCATTATGTTTGATCTCTCAAAGCTTATTATACAAAATAAACCTAAAGAAACTAACATTTCCCTTATTGATGTATTCAGATAAAAAAAATTGATGATGTGGTGTAGGTGCTCTTGCACCAAAATCAAAACCCGATCCAAACCTAATTTCTCCCAACCTTTCCAAAATACCTGACCATTTAAAGGTGGATTAAGATACCCTTTTCAGGGTTACACAACAAATTCCAAAACCAATAGTAACTCTTTTGGACCAACATGAACTTTCAATACACCTCCCTCGCTCTAGGCTTCATAATTAGCCCTAATTTCCAAAGGAACCCCCTCACAAACTCACCTCCAAACCAAGGAAACTTGAAATAGTCTTAGGGATGCTCACCAAACTTAGGATTATCCCATTTTAAGATTCCCAAGAACTTTTTTTGTTCCTCTACTCACAAACAGTCCTAAACCTTCACAAAAAGAAGGGTTTTAAAGAAACTCATAACTCCAGACCTCCCCCAATCCTTCCAAAGGTGAAAAAACCCCACAATACCTCTCCCCTAACTTAAAGGACACTCACAATCCCATTCCTTTTAGTATTTCTTAGATTCAGTAGTTGAGTTCCTTACTTTCATGGTGGAAACACCCACCCCTGAACAACATTAGAACTTCACACCCAACTAAGTTTATTCATTCTCTCAGCCTCCAAAGTATTCATAAACCAAACTAATCATGGTACAAGAAAATCCACTCAGCAAAAGGGTCAGAATAGTAGGTGGATTGGCTAATGTGTCATGGTGTTGCCTTGAAAACCCCTAACACAGAAAATAAAGCAGTAACCAAGTTTGCTGATCCCACACACACCAACGGTAGATTTAAACCTTTAAAATAGATTCAAAGAGAGTAAAAACATATGCAGTCAAGTATGCAAAGCCTGAAGTCATGATATAATTTTATGGGGCTGTGCAAGGCAAAGAAAATTCAGGAAAACAAAGAAAACCAGTGACCAAAATTTTCAAGTATATTTTGTTATTAGAAACTAAACAAAATCAACCCTCAACTTGGGGTATTATAGAAATATATCTTGATACCACCTTCCAACTACCCCTTGAGCCAATCAACCACCATAACCACCCTTTGTTAGACTTCTAAGATGACAATTTGCCAATTTTTCTCTTAATTACCATTCATTCACAACTTGATTTTGCAAATACGACCTAACTGACCTATTAAGCCTTTTAAATACAATTGTCAGGTATTTACATAGCATATAGAAATATAGAGGGAAAATACAATAAATATTTTAACTAATGAACTGTAAAAAATGGACTTTTGTAGTTTATATTCATGTCATTGATTAAATTGCATTGCACATCTTTCGAAGTCAAAGCATTACTTCACTTTGGATAACTAATAAGTAGATGCTGATAGATGTCGAAAATTTAATTACAATATAGTTTGAACAAAGTCAACCTAAGCATTTATGCAATTTCTTCACATTGTATAACTAATAACTAGGAGCAGTTGCCAATTGCATTTTCTTATCATGGCATTCTATGAGACCAAACTTCTTTGAGTTATTATTTCAAACAGTTCCCTGCCTTGTCTATGTTACCACATTTTTCATACATGTCTACCAAAGCATCTTCTCAAACAACTCACTACCTTGTTGCTATGGCTAAAAGCCTAAAACAAGTGATTTGTAACAAGCTATGGATGCTTCAAAAAATATATCAAAAGCATAATAGTAAGCAATAGCATAGAGAAGGTAGTGAACTGTTTGAAAAAATGCATCAAAAAAATTGCTTTGAAATGATAAATTTAGTTGTACTTTCACTCTTCTTTAACATTGTATATCTGCTCCTTTTTATAACAAGAGATAAAAAAACGTAAAAAATTGTATAACAATAGATAAAAACTATCTTTTTTGAATTCGAAAGGCATTTCCATAGCATAGAGATATAGAGAGAAAATAAAATAAAGAGTTAAACTAATGAAATGTAGAAAATAGATTTTTGTAGTTTTTATTCATGCATTGCACATCTTTCAAACTCAAAGCATCACTTCACATTGCATAAAGAATAACTAGATGCTGATAGATGACAAAATTTCAATTACAATATAGCTTTTGACAAAGTCAACCTAAGTAGTTATGCAATTACTTCACATTGCATAACTAATAACTAGGAGTAGCTACCAATTGCTTTAGCTTGTCATGGCATTCCATGAGACCACATTTCTTTGAGGAATTTTTTCAAATAGTTGATTCCCTTGTCTATGCTATGAAATTTTTCATATACATCTACCAAATTATTTTATCAAATAGTTCATTTCCTTCTTTCTATGGCTAAAAGCCTAAAACAAATGCTTTCAAACAAGCTATGGATGCTTGCAAAAAATCTAGGAAAGCATAATAGTAAGCAATAGCATAGACAAGCCATTGAAATTTTTCAAAAAATGCCTCAAAGAAAAGTGGTCTCATGGTGATAGAATGCCATGACAAGCCGTAGACAAGGTACTGAATTGTTTGATAATATGCCTCAACTACTTGCATTTGACAAATTTTTCCTCAAGTGAAAATTCACCACCATAGGAAAAAGCCTTTCAGATAGCAAAAACCAAGCAACCTTATTGTAGAGGGGCCCAATGTGATCCAGTAGGATCAAACGAAAAGTTTCTAAGCATCACGATGTCCAAGTAATAGCATGTTGAAGTTCGTAGCCATTTTTCACTTTGGACCCTTAAGGGATCGATTCGGTTGAACATAGCTCAAAGCTATTCCGCGTGTTTAGGTGCAAAAGAGGACCATGCCTAGCATAAAAATACCTAATCGGATGTGTTCAAACAGTCCATTTGGTCACATGAGCTGTAGAACGAAAGTTGCACCACCTTGCAACTTTCAAGTACTTGCATTTGACAACTTTTTCCCTGAGTGAAAATTCACTAGCACAGGAAAATGCATTCGAGATAGCAAAAACCGAGAGAGATTATTGTAGATAGCCCCAACATGATCTTGTAGGATTAGACAAGAAGTTTCTAAGCATCACAATGTCTAAGTAATAGCATGTTGAATATCTCAGCCATTTTGCACGTTGGACCCTTAAGGGATTGATTCGGTTGAACATAGCTCAGAGTGATTCCATGTGTTTAGGTGTGAAAGATGACCATTCCTAGCATAAACGTACCCACTTGGATGCATTGGAACATTCCGTTTGGTCACATGAGCAATAGAATGAAACTTTCACCACTTTGCAACTTTCAACTACTTGCATTTGACAACTTTTTCCCTGAGTGAAAATTCTCCAGCACAGGAAAATGCCTTCAAGAAAGAATAAACCATGAGAGGTTAGTTAAGATGGGGCCAACATGATCTTGTAGGATTAGACAAGAATTTTTTAAGCATCACGGTGTCCGAGTAATAGAATGCTGAATTTTACAGCCATTTTGCACTTTCGACCCTTAAGGGATTGATTCGGTTGAACGTAGCTCAAAGTGATTCCGTGTGTTTAGGTGTGAAAGAGGACCATTACTAGCATAAAAATATCCACTTGTACACATTGGAACAGTTTTTTTGGTCACACGAGCTGCAAAACAAAAGTTGCACTGCTTTGCAACTTTCAACTACTTCCATTTGACAACTTTTTCCTCGAGTGAAAATTTGCCACCATATGAAAAAGCCTCTGAGATGGAAAAAATTGAGAAAGGTTATTGTAGAGGGGCCCAACATGAACTCATAGGTTCAAATGAGAAGTTTCTAAGCATCATTCAATCCCTCTATCTCTATCCCCTCTATCCTTAACCCTAAACCCTTAACCCTTAAACATTGAACCCTCTACCCTCTACCCTCTACCCTTAACCATCCCACCCTCTTCCTTTCTCCCAATTATCTCTCTCCTTCCGCCTATCCCTCTCTTAGGTCTCTCTCACTCACTCACTCAATCCCTCTATCTTTCTCCCCTCTACCCTTAACCCTTAATCCTTTATCCTTAACCCTTAAAACCTAAACCATTAAACTCTTTTACCCTCTACCCTTAACACTAGACCCTAAACACTTAACCCTTAACCCTTAAACCATAAACCCTCTACCCTCTACCCTTAACCCTCCCTCCCTCTATCTCTCTCCAACACCCTACATTCCTCTCTTTCTCTCAACCCTCACCCTCCTACCCACTCTCCCCCTATCCCTCTCTTAGGTCTCTTTCTCAGTTACTCCCTCTATCTCTCTCTCCTCTACCCTTAAGCCTAAACCCTAAACCCTTAAACCTTCAACCCTTTTACCCTCTACCATCTACCCTTAACCATGACTCCATCTATCTATCTCCCACTACCTACCTCTCTCTCTCAAGTATCTCCCTCCTAAATCCTCTGCCTCTTTCAGGTAGAGGGTAGAGGGGAGAGACAAAGGAAGTGACTAAGAGAGAGATACTTGAGAGAGGGAGAGGGTTGAGAGAGAGAGATGGAGGGAGTGGGAGAGAGATAGACAGAGGGAGGGTAGAAGGTTATGGGTTTATGGTTTAAGGGTTTATGGTTTAGGGTTAAGGGTAGAGGGGAGAGAGAGATGGAGTGAGTGAGAGAGAGACCTAAGAGAGGGAGAGGGGGTAGGAGGGAGAATCTTGAGAGAGAGAGAAGGAGGGAGGGAGTGGGAGAGAGATAGAGGGTAGAGCGTACATGTTTTAAGGGTATAGCTTGGATAAGGGTAGATGGAAGAGACATAGGAGTGAGTGATTGAGAGAGAGAGACTTGAGAGAGTGAGATGGTGTAGGAGGGACATGGTTGAGAGAGAGAGAGGGTATAGGGTTTAAGGCTTAAGGTTTTAGGGTTTAGGGTTAAGGGTAGAGGGGGTCAAGATAGAGGGAGTGACTTAGAAAGAGAGACTTGAGAGAGGGAGATGGGGTAGGAGGGAGAGACTTGAGAGAGAGAGGGTAGAGGTTTGAAGGCTTAAGGGTTTAGGGTTTAGGGTTAAGGGTATACGGGGGAGAGATAGAGGGCTTTTGTGAGAGAGAGAGATGGAGGGAGTTAGAGAGAGATAGAGGATATAGGGTTAAGGGTAGAGGGTAGATGATTAAAGGTAGAGGGGAGAGAGAAAAGAATGAGTGAGTGAGAGACCTGAGAGAGGGAGAGGGGGTAGGAGGGAGAGAATTGAGAGATAGGGAGGGAGGGAGGGAGGGAGTGAGAGAGAGATAAAGGGTTGAGGGTTTAAGCTTTTAGATTTTAAGGGTTAAGGGTAGAGGGGAGAGAGATAGATGGATTGAGTGAGAGAGAGAGAGAGACCTGAGAGAGGGAGAGGGGATATGAGGGAGATTCTTGAGAGAGAGAGAGGGATCAAGTAGGAGAGAGATATAGGGTAGAGGGCTAAGGGTAGAGTAGAGAGATATAGGGTAGAGGGCTAAGGGTAGAGTAGAGAGATATAGGAGTGAGTGAGTGAGTGAGTGAGTGAGTGAGTGAGTGAAAGAGAGATATAATTGAGATAGGGAGAGCAAGTAGGAGGGAGAGACGTGAGATAGAGAGTGAGAAAGAGAGAGAGGGAGTGGGAGAGAGATAGAGAGTAGAGGGTAGAGGGTTTTAAGGGTTAAGGGTAGACGAGAGAGAGATAGAGAGACTTGAGAGAGGGAGAGAGGGTAGGAGAGAGAGAGAGAGAGAGAGAGAGAGAGAGACATGAGGGAATGATATATATTTAGGTAGAGAGAGTTGAGATAGAGATAGAGTAGAGAGGTAAGGAGAGAGGGGAAGGGAGGGAGAAGTTAGAGATAGAAGAAGTAAGGTGGATATATTTATTGAGAGAGGGAAGGATGGAGAGAGGGAGAGAGAGAGAATGAGGTATAGAGGGATAGGTAGGTAGAGAGAATTAGAGAGGTAAGGAGAGTTGGAGGGAGAGGTAGGGATGGAGAGAGAGAGGTAGGTAGAGAGAGTAAAGGGAGATATAGAGAAGTGGAGAGGGAAGGAGAGACAAATGGAGAGGTAGGGATCGAGGGAGAGAAAAGGATTTAGAGATAGGTGAGAGAGTTAAATAGAGAGAGAGAGGTAGGTAAGGAGAGGGAGGGGAGATAAAGGGAAGTAGAGAATGGAGGAGAGAGGGAAGAAGAGGTAGGGAGGGAGAGATAAGTGAGATAAAGAGAGAGAGGGATGAGATAGAGAGAAAGAAAGTAAAGAGGAAAGGGGGAGAGAGAGAGGTGATAGAAAGAATTAGAGGCCTAATGAGAAAGGTAGATAGATTGAGAGAGGGAAAGAGAGAGGGAGAGAAAATGAGGTATATAGGGGTAGGCTAGACAGAGAGATGTAGAGTGAATTTTAGTGGAAGAGAGAGAGGAGGGAGGGATAGGTAAAGATGGATAGTTGAGATAGATAGAAGGAGAGAGATATAGGTAGAGAGAGGGAAAAGAGATATAGAAAGAGGGGGAGGGAGAGAGGAGAGATAGAAAGAGGGGGAGGGAGGGAGAGATAGAGAGAGTAGAGAGGGAGGAGAGAGGTAGAGAGAGGTGATAGAGAGAGAATTAGAGAGGGAAAGAAGGTGGAGATATTGAGAGAGAGGAGGCAAGGAGGGAGAGAGAAATAGGTATAGAGGGAAAAATAGGTAGAGAGAAGTAGATATGAAAGGAGAGATATAGGGAGAGGTAGGGATGGAGAGAGAGGTGAGACAAAAATAGAGAGAGGTCTAGGTAGATAGAGGGAGGAGGAGATAAAGAGAAAAATAGAGGGAAAGAGAGAGGGAGGAAGAGGTAGGGATGGAGAGATAGAGGTGAGAGAGATAAGAGAGAGGAGGAGTGAGATAGAGAGAAATAGAGTAGAGAGGGAAGGGGAAAGAGAGAAGTGAGATAGATGATAGAGATGTGTGATGGAGCTTAAAATTAGAGAGATAAGGAGGAAGGTTGAGAGATTGAGATGGAAGGAGGGGGGAGAGAGAGAGATGTATAGAGGGATAGGTTAGATAGAGAGAAGTAGAGAGCAAAGGTGGGTGAAAGGAAGAGAGAGGGGGAGAAAGAGAGGTGAGATAAAGAGAAGTAGAAAGGGAAGGAGAGAGCGAGTGTGAGATAGAGAAAATTAGAGAGGGAGGGAGGGAAGGAGAGAGAAGTGATATAGAGAGAACTAGAGAGGGGGAGAAAGAGAGGTGAGATAAAGAGAAGCAGAAAGGGAAGGAGAGAGAGAGTGAGATAGAGAAAATTAGAGAGGGAGGGAGGGAAGGAGAGAGAAGTGATATAGAGAGAACTAGAGAGGGAAGGAGAGAGAGAATGACAAGATAGAGTAGGGAGGGGAGGAGAGAGCGAGGGAAGTAAAGAGAGAGAGAGAAAGAGAGGAGAGGGAGGGAGGGAGGGATAGGTAGGTGTAGAGAGTAGAGAGATATATAAAGAGATTAAAGGAGAGGGATGAGAGAGAAAAATGTAGAGAGGGAAGGAGGGAGGGAGATAGATATTGGAGAGGGAAGGAGAGAGAGATGGACATGCAGAGACAGTTCTTGAGCTCAAGGAAGATATTGTTAGTAAAGGGATGGAGATAGTGAGAGAGAGAGAGGTCTAAAGAATAAGAGATGAAAATGATTGAGATAGATGAATTTCGACCTCATGAGTACTAAAATTTGACCTCCTGATTACTAAAATTTGACATGCTGATTACTGAAATTTTACTAAGTCTAAAATTTTTAAGATCTTCCAAAAACTAGAATTTGCATTATAACTCTTAGAGATCTGAAACCACTCTAAAAAATCCTACCTATATATACATGAAATATAACTTAAAGTATAATAAAGTTAATGTCCATATGCAAATGTCAACTTATACTTAAATTTTTATTTGATGTATATAATTTCCTTGACAGAGAAAGCAAAAATCTAGTTTTGTACAAAGTAGACCATATGGCGCTCGCAAAATAACTCATCACATTTGGCGCATGCCAAATGACTCATCACATTTAGCGCATGCCAAATGTGATGAGTCATTTAGTGCTCGCCAAAAGGCCTGCTTTAGACATGTTAATTAACAGGATTTGCTAAATTTTCTCATATTTTTGACCATGCTCCCCATCTCATTTGCATGTCTTTCAATGCAAGTTTAAAAAAGAAACCATGATAGCATTAACCTCTATCTCAGCTATCTAAATATATAATTATTTTTTCATTTTTATTTAGTTAAGGTTTTGATCCATGGCTTCTATTGTAAATGCCTTCGTTTTTGGTCAAAAACCAACATGTGCTAGGTTTAGGATAGATTTTTACACGTTCATCAGAACGTGAAACAAATTATGTTTTTTGAAACGAGACTCCATTCTACACATAATGAAAAAAAAAATCAATTTTCAATTAGTTTGTGAAAAATATGAGGGGGAGCACACTCAAATTTCAGCTTTTCAGGATGTGTCCACTTTGAAAATTCATAAAATATTGTATATTCATTAAAAAAATTATCCGAAAGAAGGAGGATAAACTATATGGTGTTAGATAATTTCTCACTATTGGGATTTTTGAAATTATAAAAAAAAGTTAACCAAAAAGGGGGGAGCCCTCAGGTGCTATGCTATTTTTTTTGATAAAAATAGGACCTGTTTTGGGCCCCCCCAATTTTGAGACCCCTAATCTTCATTAATTTCAAAAAAAAAAAAAACCTTAGAAACTAGACTCAGAGCACTTCAACTTTTGTTCTTGCCACATCTTGAAATTTTGAGCATAACTATCTTCATTTTCTCGCGCAAATCAGATTTTCTGAATTTCAGAAAAAAAAAGTGGCATCTTAAGAGCCAAAATTGTGTCACAGATTGGTGCACTTACCCATGCGATAAGTGATTATATTTTTTTATATTCCATTCCATAATTCAATTTCTATGTTTTAACATCTTTACTTTTAATCGTATCAGTTGAAGGTCCAGAGTGAAGAGAGGAGGAGTAGTGGGCATGTTCGAAAGACAAGACATGCAATAGTCACTCCATCCAGTCGAATTTTGAAGGCAACATGAGATCTATTTCCTTCCCCTAGAGGGAAATGAATATGTATTAGTGTTGTTTGTTGTATTCCTATGTGGCATTTTGGAACATATATTTTGTACTATTGATATATATAAGTGATATTTTGTCCAAATGGCTCCTTTGTACTAAGCCTATATGGTTTTTTTGGATATATTTAAATACTTTTATCAATATATATCATTGTATAGCCTTTTGGATTTTTGATTAAAGAAACTCTTATTTTGCTACTGCCATTCTTGAATGATGTTATCATGTGTATCATGTAATTTTTATGCTTGAATGTTGTAGGCATGTATTTTGTTTACATCTAATGCTTAATTAATTATTGTGGAATGCTATATAAGCCCCATCTAAATCGTATTGTATAAGTAAGCTCCACTCATGGTGGTTTGTATCCTTTGGAATGCTTCAATTACTTGTGCCTCACCGATGCAGAGGCAAGGAGGCTCAAACCCAATCAGTCTGACAACCTACCTTCAAGGGGCTCCTAACAAGATTAATACAACCTATTTTGAGCAATCTACACAACCTCAAAGCCCTGTCAAACCAAAACCTCCATTCAACACCTTACCCAATAATCCACCCTTGTAGAACTCTGATGCAGAGCTAAGGTGGAGAAGACTCACAACAATGGAAATGTCAATTCTCAATCAAGAACTCTTCTTCATAATGATTTAGCCTAATAAACATCAACCCACCCTCAAGGGTCTCAACTCCTCAACCTTGAAAATGATCAACAAGACTCCACCAAGCCCCTACAAAGACCATCAACATTCATGCAATCACAACTGAATCAATTGAAAACAATCCCTAAGTCAGATTCATCAAGGTTTCCAAAACTCACATTTGTGACTGGTTATTCTTGTAGTACTAAAAACTTAGTTTTAGCTAGATTTATCCCAACCTTTAAAAAACACTAGACAATTACAAGATGGATTGAGATACCCTTTTCAGGGTTACACAACATACCAAAGAATCAGTGGTCTCTCTTTTTGACCGACATAGACTTTCAACACACCTACTTTAGTTTTGGCTTCATAATTAGCCCTTTTTTTCCAAAGGGACCACCCTTTCAACTTTAGGTATCTATCCAAACGCCTTGGATAGTCTTAGGTAATGGTGCCAAACCTTAAAATTTTTCATTAGTTTGTGTCTACAAAGCCTCTAACTCACAAAACCCAAGAAACCCTCCAAAACCTTCACAAAATCAAGGGTTTTAAAGAAACATAGAACTCCAGACCTCTCTCAACACTTCCAAATCCCAAAAAACCTCAAAATACTTTTTCATGGACTCATAAAACCCTCACATAATCCTTATAGGCATTAATTCTTAAAAACCTCTCTTTGGTTCCTCACTTCCATGTTGGAAAACCCTTGTTCAGTCTTAGAACAGTCACAAAAACACCACATAATTATGACTCCTTATTCCAAAAGGAGTTGAAACACTTATTATAACATGTTTTCAATCAATCCACTGAGATACAATAGAAAACAACAGGTGGATTGATTGTTACATCACAAATTTCCCCTCAAACCCTTGATTCAGCAACACTGGGACAATCACTGTTTGTGTTGGTTCTCTCTACAAATAAAGAGTTAAGACACAAAATAAAAAATAAATGAATTAGAAAACATATAGACACATCCTCTAAAATTATTAGACCATGAAGAACCTGTATGTGCCCGTACAACACTCAAAAAGATCAAGAAAACAATATTTTTCTAGAAAATTGCTCAAAACTGTGGTGTTTATTGTGTAAAATTATTACAAAAATTCTCCCAATCTCTCATTCAAGCCTTGGTAAGGATTTTTAAATAATTTTCCAGCAATCATATTCTCCCCAATGCCCATAACAAACCTTGGGATTAGTTGGTCCCTTAATTACATTTGTTTGTGTTAAAGTTGCTTTGTCAGCATTTTACAACTTATATGATTTCTAATTGACTTCTAAGACACAAAACACCATTTATTTGCATTATGTTTGATATCTAAAAGCTTATTAGACAAAATAAACCTAAAGAAACTAACATTTCCCTATTGATTTATTCAGATAAAAAAAATTGATGATGTGGTGTAGGTGCTCTTGCACCAAAATCAAAACCCAATGCAAACCTGATTTCTCCCAACCTTTCCAAAATACTTGACCATTTAAAGGTGGATTAAGATACCCTTTTTAGGGTTACACAACATATTCCAAAACCAATAGTAACTCTTTTGGACCAACATGAACTTTCAATACACCTCCCTTGCTCTAGGCTTCATAATTAGCCCTAATTTCCAAAGGAACCCCCTCACAAACTCACCTCCGAACCAAGGAAACTTGAAAAAGTCTTGGGGATGCTCACCAAACTCAAGATTCTCCCATTTTAAGATCCCCAAGAATTTGTTCTTTTCCTCTACTGACAAACAGTCCTAAACCTTCACAAAAAGAAGGGTTGTAATTAAACTCTTAACTCGAGACCTCCCCCAATCCTTCCAAAGGTGGAATCACCCCACAATACCTCTACCCTAACTTAAAGGATACTCACAATCCTATTCCTCTCAGTATTTCTCAGATTCAGTACTTGAGTTCCTTACTTTCATGGTGGAAACACCGTTGAATAGCATTAGAACTTCACACCCCACTGAGTTTATTCATTTTCTCGGCCTCCAAAGTATTCATACACCAAACTAATCATGGTACAAGCCAATCCACCAAGAAACAAGGTCAGAACTGTAGGTGGATTGGCTAATGTGTCATGGTGTTGCCCTTAAAACCCCTAACATAGAAAACAGAGCAGTAACCAAGTTTGTTGATCCCACACACACCAACAGTGGATTAAAACCTTTAGAATAGATGCAAAGAGAGTAAAAACATATGAAATCAAGTATCCACGGCCTCAAGTCATGATAGACTTGTATGGGCCTATGCAAGGCAAAGAAAATTTAAGAAAACAAAGAAAACTGGTGATCAACATTTTCAAGTATATTTTGTTATTAGAAATTGAACAAAATCAACCCTCAACTCAGGGTATTACAACAATATATCTTGATACCACCTTCCAACTACCCCTTGAGCTGATCAACCACCATAACCACCCTTTATTAGACTTTTAAGATGGCAATTTGCCAATTTTGCTCTTAATTACCATTCATTCACAACTTGATTTTGTAAATACCACCTAACTGACCTATTCAGCCTTTTAAATACAATTGCAAGGTATTTACATAGCATATAGAAATATAGAGAGAAAATACAATAAATATTTTAACTAATGAATTGTATAAAATGGACTTTTGTAGTTTATATTCATGTCATTGATTGCATTGCATTGCATTGCACATATTTCAAAGTCAAATCATTACTTCACTTTGCATAACTAATAAGTAGATGCTGATAGATGCCAAAAATTTAATTACTATATAGTTTGAACAAAGTCAACCTAAGTAGTTATGCAATTTCTTCAAATTGCATAACTAATAACTAGGAGCAGCTGCCAATTGCATTTTCTTATCATGGCATTCTATGAGACCAAATTTCTTTGAGATATTTTTTCAAATAGTTCCCTGCGTTGTCTATCTTACCACATTTTTCATACATGTCTACCAAAGCATCTTCTCAAACAGTTCGCTGCCTTGTTGCTATGGCTAAAAGCCTAAAACAAGTGATTTTGAACAAGCTATGGATGCTTCAAAAAATATATCAAAAGCATAATAGTAAGCAATAGTGTAGAGAAGGCAGTGAACTGTTTGAAAAAATGTATCAAAAAAATTGCTTTGAAATGATAAATTTAGTTGTGCTTTCACTCTTCTTTAACATTGTATATCTGCTCCTTTTTATAACAAGAGATAAAAAAATGTAAAAAAATGTATAACAAGAGACAAAAACTATCTTTTTTTAAATCGAAAGGAATTTTCATAGCATAGAGATATAGAGAGAAAATAAAATAAAGAGTTTAACTAATGAAATGTAGAAAATAGATTTTTGTAGTTTTTATTCATGCCTTGCACATCATTCAAACTCAAAGCATCACTTCACATTGCATAACAAATAATTAGATGTTGATAGATGACAAAATTTTAATTACAATATAGCTTTTGACAAAGTCAACCTAAGCAGTTATGCAATTACTTCACATTGTATAACTAATAACTAGGAGTAGCTTCCAATTTCTTCAGCTTGTCATGGCATTCCATGAGACCACATTTCTTTGAGGAATTTTTTCAAATAGTTGATTCCCTTGTCTATGCTATGAAATTTTTCATATATATCTACCAAAGCATTTTATCAAATAGTTCATTGCCTTCTTACTATGGCTAAAAGCCTAAAACAGAGGCTTTCAAACAAGCTATGGATGCTTGAAAAAAATCTAGGAAAGCATAATAGTAAGCAATGGCATAGACAAGCCAATGAATGTTTTCAAATAATGCCTCATAGAAAAGTGGTCTCACGGTGATGGAATGCCATGACAAGCCATAAACAAGGCAGTGAATGTTTTGATAATATGCCTCAGCTACTTGCATTTGAAAAGTTTTTCCTCAAGTGAAAATTCGCCACCATAGGAAAAGGCCTCTGAGATAGTGAAAACCGAGCAAGGTTATTGTATCAGGGCCCAACATGATCCCATAGGATTAAATGAGAAGTTTCTAAGCATCACGATGTCTGAGTAATAGCATGTTGAAGTTCACAGCCATTTTGCACTTTGGACCCTTAAGGGATCGATCCGGTTGAGCATAGCTCGGAGCAATTCCACATGTTTAGTTGCAAAAAAGGACCATGCCTAGGGTAAACATACCCATTCAAATGCGTTGGAACAGTCCATTTGGTCACACGAGCTGCAGAACGAAAGTTGCACCACTTTACAACTTTCAGCTACTTGCATTTGACAACTTTTTCCCCGAGTGAGAATTTTCCAGCACAGGAAAATGCCTTTGAGATAGCAAAAACTGAGAGAGGTTATTGTAGATGGACCCAACATGATCTTGTAGGATCAGATGAGAAGTTTTAAAGCATCATGGTGTCTGAGTAATAGCATGCTGAATTTTGCAGCCATTTTGCACTTTGGACCCTTAAGGGATCGATCCAGTTGAACGTAGCTCGGAGCGATTCCATGTGTTTAGGTGTGAAAGATGACCATTCCTAGCATTAACGTACCCACCTAAACATGTTGGAATAGTTGTTTGGTCACATGAGCTGCAGAACAAAAGTCACACCACTTTGCAACTTTCAACTACTTGCATTTGACAACTTTTTCCTCGAGTGAAAATTCGCCACCATAGGAAAAATCCTCTGAGATAGCGAAAACCGAGAAAGGTTTTTGTAGAGGGGCCCAACTTGAAATCGTAGGTTCAGAAAAAGATTTCGTAATCACCATGGTTTACGAGTAATACACTGTCAAATATTGTTTCCCTTTTTCACTTTTCACCCTTAAGGGATCGAGTTAGTTGAACCATAGTAGTTGTTTTGTTGAATGACATACCCTAAGGTATGTTAGAGATGACCTAGGTTGCATTGATTTCTCTGAGGTATATGTTTCCCCTACCTTGTCACTTCATCAAAGGACAATAGATTTAAAGGAAGGTTATTCATTAAGACAAGCATCATGAATGTATGAACACAAGGGAACTGTGAAGGGTCACTGTACATGGCAATGTGCAAATGAAAAGTACAGATTATAAATGAGTAGTGATTAGTTGTTAAGTATAGTGATTGTATGATTATAAAGTGCTTGACAATCAAATTCACTCACCATAGTCAATGTCCTATGACTATCAAGTCTATGTCAGTTAGTGTCTAAAGACTTCAAGAGCTATGGTTGTGTATGCAGCAATAGGTCCTTATGAATGTGGATTCTTCAAAAAATACATTAAGTCAATGAAAAATATTATAATAGTGATGGAAGAACATCTTGAAAATCCTCCCATTTGTCAATACTTGTAGCAATACATGCAGGGAAATAATCCTCCCATTTCCAACACAAATCATGAAATATATTGTACTTGAGAAAAGGACAAAAGGAGTTGCTGCCTAGTTTCTTTTTTTCATTCCACCTCAGCTGGCCCAACTATTTGCATTCCAAGATGGTTCAAAACATTTACATCACTTGCTCCCTATGAAACACATGGGTAGTAGCCTCTCTGTGGTGGTGTAGTATCATAGGAATTTGGTCCACAAAAAACCTATAAAAGCCTCTTAATCTTAGACATAGACTCACATAAAAATCATTAAAAGAGCAATAACTAAATCATGTCAGTCATACCGCTGATGAGACCTACTATCACCTTCATGCATGCTAGATAAGTAGGTCAATTGAAGGTCCTACAATGGTGATGTGCCCCTTCGCTACTTTATCATCTCTTGATGACCCTACATATAAATTTTAGATATATCACTGAGAGGCTTAACATAAAACGTGTAGCATATAAGAATCCAATAAGTCTAGGAGATGGAAAAGAAAGAGAAGATTGACGACTAGAAAATGCACCAGCAATTGATGTTTCTCATACCACTGAACACTTGCACCAGCAACCGATCTTTCTCATACCACTAAACACTTGCACCAGCAACCAATGTTATTCTTTTCTTATATACTTTGAGAAACTTTAGTATTACCTACAGTCACAATTAGAAAAGGCTCAATGACATTCGTAAATGCATATGAAATCAAACAATAATTGTGAAAAAGCCTTATTGCAAGGTGTTGGTCCAAATTCAATGTGCATACTTACAAATCAATCCAGGGAACCATCTGGGTCTGCTCTAGTCTTTATTGTGTTGAGTATTGCCTTGTGGTCAGACTCACACACTTTCCATGAGTTCTTGTTCGTAGGTTTACCCTTATATTTGATCAAATGAACATTGGTGGTGACGACAAGGTTTGAATACTGAAGAATTTTCTGATGCGTTTCAAAGTCCTCAAACAACCAAACTGCAACATTCTTAACTGGATACCTTTGAAGCCATGTTCTAGTAACAACCACCGAATCTGTAGGATATTCTATGTTTTCAATGTCTATAACTGAGGACTCCAATTTATTTTTGGCCTTGATGAAATGACACAAGTAATAATCTGTACCCTCTTCATTGTCTTCATCTGCAATTACCGCATAAACGTTCCCTGCATTGATATGTTCATCTTGTTAGATTTATTTACTGAGAAACATAATAAAACTTATAAATAAGATATATTACCTGGTTCTAGTAGGTCCGATATATGATCAAAGTCCATGGATGATTGCATCTCTATGATTTGTAGAGCCATCGGGAGCTGATAAGTGTCAAGTGGGGTTAGACTTATTACAGACAATTCATCAACCCACTCTGTTGACTCAAAATCATTCCATGATTGAAGTGTACATGCATAAAAAAAGCATGCCATCTTCCTTGTATGGATAGTCCATGTACCTGCATTGGATCTTCTAAAAGAGTGTAGCTCACTCGATCCTGTTAGTGTAAAACAATCCTCATATTTTGCAATGTTAGTATCATCTACTAAATGAAAAAATCTACGAACTAAAGAATTTCCTTCACTACCTGGATGCATTGAACCATTACACCACTGGACAATTGATCTTGCATCTGTCAACTTTACACTATTTGTGTACTTTAACTCTTCTCGTGCTAGGGCTCTTTTGATACATGCACCTGCTCCATCATCCTCCCCCTTTCCATGCTCGGCCTCTAAGAAGTTCCACATATGTTGAACACCACTAATGCTATGCATCATGCTCAACCAGTAAAAAATTCTAGCATTCTTGAATTGTGATGTACATTTATCTGACCATATGATATGTTGATTAAATGTTATGCCCCTACTAGCCAGATCAGTATAGAACATATGAAATCAACCTTGAACAAACTTTGCAGAATGTGTGCGATCATCACTGATGTAAAAGTGATACTCTCTTAATACTTTCCTATTTTCCTCTATACTATCATTTGCATGAATGAATGCTATATGTACAAATATAGAAACCTGCACATACTTGTAGTACTTTGATTGGACCTCGTTCTATGGTTGTAGTGTGTATTTCTCAGCGAAGTTGACAACTGAAATGATATGACGAAGTGGAAATGTGTCCTTGCATAACTTGAATTGTGAGTCCAACCATTGTGCTCTATGTGTATGCATTGCATAATCATAAACCACCCGATCACGAAAAATGCCCATAAACTAATACACTGGAATCTTATCACTAACCAATTCACACTTCTTTGCTTCTTTCCCATCTTTTAGACTGTATGCCACTGTCGTATATTTGCCAAATTCCAGAATTTTATCTCCAATTGTGTGTGTACTAGCCATGTGTTGAAAAATTGGCAAATGTTGCATGCCACCCCAATGATCACATGTGCCATCCAAACATAATTTTTTGTAAAATTTTTGACCACCCTCTCTTTCACATAAAATGGAAGACAAAAATTTCCTTGATGATTTAGGTGGAGGCATTATGTTACATTCCTGCAAAACATTGTCAGTATGCATATCTACACATATATGTCGATAAAAATCATAATGGTTAGAAAAATCAATATGAAACCTACAAAAACAAGTAGTGCGTGTGTGGTTTATTTTGACATAAAAAGGATTTAGCATTTCAAAATACCTTTGACATATTTTAATTTCAGGAAACTTTTGTACAAAATCAGCAAAAAATTGGGTTTGAGTGGTATCCAAATAACGCATTGGATGTGGCTCACAGTTTATACTACCAATTCTCCTTCTTACAAAATCTCTTTGATTAGGAGAGGTCCTTGTGTTATACTTCCAATAATTCACAATTAAAGATCGCAATCCTTGAGAAATTCTTGTGTCTTTCCATGGCACTCTACTTGAAAATGCCCATAACTCATTGCTATTTGGATCCTCCACTCTTTCACGCCTTCCTTTGGCTCTCATTAGAGATTCTACTTATTTTCAAAGACTTACTTGCCTTTGGAAGGTTCACCTTGTTCCTTGTTTGATTGCTTAATAGTGTTGTTGTCATCACACATCGTGTGGCACAACTATCCTTCGTGCGTGAGGTGGAACCCATGCTCTCATATGCACTCATCAAGTTCCTTACAATGGAATTTTCACTCGATTCATTCAAAAATATTAGCCCAAGAGACTTCATGGTGGGCCTAAATTTGAGTTGCCTCATCATTTCAACAAATAGTTGGCATCTTCCACCATCACTTAGCTTCGCAAAAAACAAACTCCATATCCTTCTTGCATATCTTGGACATGTACATTTTGCTATCTTATTAGGCATCCATTTCAAAACATTGGAATCAATATCAATAAAAAATTTAGGTTTTCTATGCAAAAATCTAGGAGGAGTTCTCAAATGTAAATTTGTGTCACTACTGGGAAGGTCAACAACATCGAGGATAGATCATGTACCTTCAATTGGAGGCACAATTGATGACATACCTTGAGATTGACATGTAAACGATGTTGTACCTCCAGCTTGAGATGTTGTTTGTGGATTTCCTTCAAATAGAGATGTGTTTGCTGATGTACTTTCAAAATGCAATGTTTTTGATGGTGTGTCTTCAATTGGAGATGTGATTTCCGATGTACCTAGAAAACCACATGTTGTTGTCAATGTGTCTTCAACTGGAAATGTGCATTGAGCTTCACCTATGGTTGATGATGTGCCCCCAACTTCTGTATTCATTCCCATACTTCCACAAAATTTTCTCATTCATGCCCTTTGTTTTTCCAATTTGACATCTCTCTTAGATTGCACATAAGTCTGTGGCTGTATGGGATGCAATTCCTTTGCTTCACAAGCTACATTTTTTTATTCTCTTCTCCTTGCATTTTTAACTGCACACTCTTCTGGTGTTAGAGGATTTGGTCGTTTCCTCGGCATGATGTTGAATTCTACATGTCCACAAACACACATAGAAAAAAAGTAAGTAATGCATTTTACAAAATAATTGATGCAGAGAGGGGTGGAAACCATTCAATACAACAAATCAATGAGAATCACAAACCTAGGGTATAAATTGCTGCCACCTAAATGAAAACTAGAGACTCTTGTGTTTATTTTTCTCAAAACCAAATTTTTGATTGTCAACAAAGTCATGAAGAATATGGATTCAAAGAAGGGTTTGTGATGCTATATCTTATCATTATTCACTATTTCTTTGGCAATGAGGTTTTCCAAATTAGCTAGAAAAAGAATGAAATACAATGAATTCCACTAGCCATGCTGGGAATGGACTACTATAAGCAATGAAAATATAATTCATAACTAAATTTATCTTAAGTAAATGGCATGTTTTTTATTTTTTTTTGTTCTTCAAACTCATAAAAATTGAACTTTTTTATGCAAATCCCATCTAATTCAATGTTGAATTCTATGTCCAATTGTTATGATTAATAAAATCATTAAGGAAATTTAGTTTATATTGTCAAAAACAAATAAATATACTAAAGACAAACATTTCAATTTACCAAAATGAATATATTACCTCAGATAATGTAAAATGATGTAGAAACTTCAAAATATCTTCTTCTACATTGTCTACCATGTAGATTGGTGGTAAAAAGGTGATGGATCAAGCATAGATTGGTACAATATGAAGTCAAATGCAAAAAAAAAGGTGTTTATGACTCAGATAAAGCGTTGAACTAGACAAACACAGGAGAATGTGGGCCCGAATCATGGGGTCAACCCTTATTTTTACCATTTCAAGGTAAAACCCATTTGGTGCTCACCAAATATGTTCCTCTGAAAAGGAGAGACTTCAGAGAGAGGGAGTGAAAGTGGGAGAGAGGGGGTGGGAAGGAGAGACCTAATAAATTAGGGTGGGAGGTAAGTGAGGCATGACAGGGAGGGATTGTGACATAAGTGAGGATTAATTCCTCAACCCTTAAACCCTAATATATAGAGATAGAGAGAGGGAGGGAGACAAAGTGGGAGAGAGGGGATGGGAAAGAGATACCTAAGAGAGTAGGAGAGAGAGGGAGTGAGAGATAGAGGGATGGGAGAGATACAAGGAGTGAGAGAGAGAGAGAGACTTGAGAGATAAAGAGAGGGTGGGATGGAGAGGGAGCACTTGGGGGAGAGGGAGTACTCAAGATAGAGGGATTCGAGAGAGATGGAGGGGGTGGGGGGAGATACATGAGATAGAGGGAGAGAGAGAGTGGGAGGGAGATGGGAGAGAGATATATGGATTGAGTGAGTGAGAGAGAGACCTGAGAGAGGGAGAGGGGGTGGTATGGAGAGAATTGAATGAGAGAGAGAGGGAGTGGGAGAGAGATAGAGGGAGGGAGGGTTAAGGGTAGAGGGTAGAGGGTAGAGGGTTTAATGGTTTAGGGTTTAAGGGTTAAGGGTTTAGGGTTTAGGGAAGAAGGGAGAGAGATAGAGGGAGTGAGTGAGTGTGTGAGAAAGAGAGACCTAAGATAGAGAGAGGGAGTGAATGAGTGAGTGAGAGACCTAATATTCCCTCTCTTGTTCTCTCTACCTAGTTGTCCCTCTATACCTATTTTTCTCTCCTTACCTCTCTACTCTCTATCTCACCACTCTCTCCATCTCACTCTCCCTCCTTCCCTCTCTCCCTCCTATCCATCGCTTTCTCCTTCCCTCTCTACCTACATCTCACTCCACTACCTACCACTCTCTCCCTCACCCATCTTTCTCTCTTACTCACTCCTTCCCTCTCTACTCTATATCTCTCCCCCCTTCCCTATCTAATCTATTTCTCTCTCTCCCCCTTCCTCTATCCCCTCATTTTTTCTCCTCTCACTCTCTCTCCCTCTCACACACACTCACCTCAATATCCTCCTTTCCTCTCCCACCATCCCTCTGCTCTCCACTTCTCTCTATCTGTCATCTCTCTCTACATCTCCTTCCCTTTATATTTATCTTTATCTCCCCTCCCCCTCTCTTTACCCACTTCTCCCTCCATCACTATATCTCAACCATGTCTTCTCTCTCTCTCTCTCTCTCTATCACACACACACACACACCTTTATCTCCTCCCTAATTTTCTCTCCCTCTCCTCTCTAATTATCTCTATCTCTCCTCTCTCTACATCTCCTACCCTCTCTACCTATATTTATCTCCCCTATCCCTTTTTTAACCTACCTCTCCCTTCATCACTTTGTATCTCACCTATGTTCCCCTACCTACCTAGGGTTGAGGTATTAAGGGTCAAGGGTTGATAATTGAGGGTTGAGGGTTTAATTTATAGGGTAGAGGGTAGAGGGTAGAGGGTAGAGGGTTTAAGGGTTGAGGGTTGAGGGTTGAGGGTTGAGGGTTTAGGGTTGAGGGTTGAGGGTTGAGGGTTGAGGGTTGAGGGTTGAGGGTAGAGGGTAGAGGGTAGAGGGTAGAGGTTAGAGGATAGAGGGTAGAGGGTAGAGTTTTTAAGGGTCAAGGGATTAAGGGATGAGGTTTGAGGGATTAGGGTATAGAGTTTACTTGGGTTTAAGGGTTGAAGGTTTGAGGGTATAGGGTTGATGGTAGAGGGTATTGGGTTTAAAGTAGAGGGTATCGGGGTGAGGGTTGAGAGAGACTTGAGAGAAGGAGAGGGGGTAGCAAGGAGAGAATTGAGAGAGAGAGGGAGGGAGAGGGAGTGAGAGAGATAAAGAGTAGAGGGTAGAGGGTTTAAAGTGTTTTGGGTTTAGGGTTAAGGGTAGAGAGAGAGAGAGGTAGAGATGGAAAGAAGGTAGAGATATTGAGAGAGAGGAGGAAAGGAGGGAGAGAGAAATAGGTATAGAGGGATAAATAGGTAGAGCCTTAAATCCTAATCCCTAATCCCTCAACCCCCATACCCTCTTAATCCCTCAACCCTCAACCCTTCAACCCTAATCCCTTGACCCCTATACCCTCTTAATCAATCAGGTTTTCAGGTTGCCATAAGGAGTATTCAGATTTTTAGATCCTAGTGCAGTTGCAGGCACATTCAACAACATATGACAGTGAGCATGCCTATGAATAATTTGTTGAATATCCCTTAGGTTTTCTAGGTTGCCATAAGGAGTATTCAAATTTTCATATGATAGTAAGAATAATGAAATGTAGACTGATGAGATGAATATGAATCACATTGAATACAATGATTTCCTAAAGGTTTTCAATGACAGTGCATATTGTAGGGTAGGTAGAATGGATAGTTTCCAAATAAATACGATGAGCTCTATTCAAAACAAAGTTTATGACAGAGGAAAGTGCAGGATTTTATTTTTGAGGTGGCCTAGGGCCATCCCTAATGGTTTAATTTTTTAAACCAAAGAAGGTACAAAGGATTAAGGATTCCCATTGCATGGACAATTCTTAGCAATGCCTCTTTAAAAAATTATCTTCCACGCATAGTAATTTAAGGTTTTCCACTTCTCCATTTTCATATTATTCATCTATTCATTCCCTCCATTTGTCATCGCCTTCATTTTTCATGGATTTGCTTGGTCTGCTTTACTAAAGATACTATGGATTCTTGCCGTGGTTTGCAAAATCACTCATCATTTTCCATAAATTTCCATCAAAACCTTGAGGTATTTTATTTTTTCATGCCTTATATTTTCACTATCTTTCCCATAAAATTCATTATCCACCCTCACATATTCCCCCCTTTTAATTCCATCTAGATAGTAAAGGAAAGTATAGGGTATAAATGAATACAAATTTAATATTTTGATGAAAAATATTAAATTCAAATGGGAAAACCTTAGGGTTTTTTAATGATTTTTTTAATGATTTTTTTGAACTAGAGAGAGAGATAGAGGGAGGGAGGGTTAAGGGTATAGGGTAGATTGTTTAGGGTTTAAGGGTTAATGGTTTAGGGTTAAGGGTTAAGGGTGTTAGAACTAAAATTTTCCATAAGAATTCCTAGGATTTTCCTATTGTTTTCCATGAAAATCCATCAAAACCTTAAGATATTTTATTTATTCATGCCTTACATTTTCACTATCTTTCCCATAAAAGTCATTAACTACCTTCTACACTTTTCCCCCATTTATTTTATTATATTTCATTACCTTCTCATAAAAAATTAGCTTTACCGCCATTGAAAAGGGCCAAAAAATAACTTGTAACCCTTACCACCCCTTTCATTTTCATCTATAAGTCTTTATCACTTTACCGTGGCCTCCCACTAAGGGGCTTGCGGTATAGCCATATAAATTTGAAATGAGCATGAAGTGTTTACCATGCTACTGCATGCAGTCAATTCATTGACCACGGAAGCGCGATAAACCATTAGCAACCAACAAAGGCAGTGGTGAGCGGTTAAAGAAGGCAGTCAAGGTCCCACCACGGTACCGTTGGTGGTCAAACCACAGACTGCAGTAGTCTGGTGGACGATAACTCTTCAATGATGCGGGAGTCAGGACATCTTACTGTGGTACCGCAAAGGGTTATCTTAAAGACCATAGTGACCATGATAAACAGGAGGAAATGGCTAGCGATCAAACTGTAGTACCATAACCGTGAAAATGAAGACCGCGGTGCCTGCGGTAAACTGTTGGGAGAAGCGACTAACAGTTACTGCAGTACCACTGATAGAAAATGCAAAGACTGCGGAAGCACGGTAAGCAATGATGGAGACTGCGATTGCCAACATGGGGTCGGGTACCGCCATACCACAGGTAGAAAAGTCAAAGCCCGCGGTAGAGTAGTAAACACAAGGGAAGCCTCGGGAAAAGAAATGTTAAGGGCGATATAAGTAATAAAGTGAAAAATTAGTAGTTGAACTATAGTCTAAATATTTGATTTTTCAATAAAGGAAACATAACCAAATATTTTTTGCCATAAAATACAAACAGTCATAACCAAAAAATGAAGGGGCATGACTATTCGATTATAATGTATAAATGATTTTAAAATCTATTGTAAAAAAAAAAAAAATTAGGATAGGATAGACTGTTGTAAGTACTATATTTTCAAAATGATGACATTCAAGGAGGCTATGTTGCATGTATGAATTTCAAGGAAGATAATGAAAAACTATTAATTTCGTGATTTCCTCCTGGCATCAATTGTTTCTTGAATTCTTGTGATTATCTGATTGTCTCCAATATGATGTTTCTTGATTTTTTAAATTGAAGTATCAAGTATATATTCAATTTATCAGTACACATTTGTTGTTTTTGTGTGATTTGGTTCATTGGATTCTTTAAAGAATAATTAAAACTCCCTTCAATCAATTACAATAATTTGGGAATGTCATTTGGATTAGTAAGAAGAATCAGATAGTTAGATTTGATATTCTACCTAAAATAGGATTTATCAAGTACATTCTTGCATGTTTATACTAGTTGTAAACTCATAATTATATGTCAAACAATTAGAGAACCTTCTAGATATAAACCATTCATTAAAGGCTTTCATTTGACTCCATTTTATCCAACAAGGGATAAGTTTTTAGGGTTTAGGGTTTAGGGCTAAGGGTAGAGGGGAGAGAGATTGAGGGAGTGAGTGAGTGAGTGAGAGACCTAAGAGAGAGATGAGGTAGTCCAGGGAGAGTCTTGAGAGAGAAAGGGGGATAAGGGAGAGTCTATATATCTCCCCTCCCTCTCTCTCTCAAGTCTCTCCCTCCTACCCCCTCTACCTCTCTCACTTCTCTCTCTCTCTCAGTCACTCCCTCTATCTCTATCCCCTCTATCCTTAACTCTAAACATTGAACCCTCTACCCTCTACCCTTAACCATCCCACCCTCTTTCTCCCAAGTCTCTCTCTCCTACCGCCTCTCCCTCTCACTCACTCACTCACTCACTCACTCACTCTCTCCCTCTATATTTCTCCCCTCTACCCTTAACCCTTAATCCTTTATCCTTAACCCTTAAAACCTAAACCATTAAACCCTTTTACCCTCTACCCTATACCCTTAACCCTACCTCCCTCTATCTCTCTCCAACACCCTACATTCCTATCTCTCTCTCAACCCTCTCCCTCCTAACCCCTCTCCCCCTATCCCTCTCTTAGGTCTCTTTCTCAGTCACTCCCTCTATCTCTCTCTCCTCTACCCTTAAGCCTAAACCCTAAACCCTTAAACCTTAAACCCTTTTATCCTCTACCCTTAACCATGCCTCCCTCTATATCTCTCCCACTACCTCCTTCTCTCTCTCAAGTATCTGCCTCCTAACCCCTCTCCCTCTTTCAGGTAGAGGGTAGAGGGGAGAGACAAAAGAAGTGACTAAGAGAGAGATACTTAAGATAGGGAGCGGGTTCAAAGAGAGAGAAATGGAGGGAGTGGGAGAAAGATAGAGGGAGGGAGGGTAGAAGTTTTAAGGGTTTAGGGTTAAGGATAGAGGGGAGAGAGAGATGGAGTGAGTGAGAGAGAGACCTGAGAGAGGGAGAGGGGGTAGGAGGGAGAGTCTTGAGAGAGATAAGGAGGGAGGGAGTGGGAGTGGGAGAGAGATAGCGGGTAGAGCATAGATTTTTTAAGGGTATAGGGCTAAGGGTAGATGGAAGAGATATAGGAGTGAGTGAGTGAGAGAGAGATACTTGAGAGATTGAGAGGGTGTAGGAGGGAGATGGCTGAGAGAGAGAGGTTAGAGGGTTTAAGGGTTAAGGGTTTAGGGTTTAGGGTAAAGGGTAGAGGGGGGGGAGACAGAGGGAGTGACTTAGAAATAGATACTTGGGAGAGGGAGATGGGGTAGGAGTGAGAGACTTGAGAGAGAGAGGGTAGAGGGTTTAAGGGTTTAAGGGTTAAGGGTGTAGGGTTTAGGGTTAAGGGTATACAGGGGAGAGATAGAGGGATTTAGTGAGAGAGAGAGAGGGAGGGAGTTAGAGAGAGAGGGTAGAGGATTAAGGGTAGAGGGGAGAGAGATAGGAATTATGAGGAGCAGACCTGAGAGAGGGAGGGAGGGAGAGAGGGAGTGGGAGAGAGATAGATGATAGAGGGTAGAGAGGAGAGAGATAAAGGGAGTAAATGAGAGAGAGAGAGACCCGAGAGATGGAGAGGGGGTAGGAGGGAGAGTATTGAGAGAGAGAGGGATCAAGTGGGAG
>CM021107.1:90676455-90732861 GCA_007115665.2 Sequoiadendron giganteum
GGAGAGTCTTGAGAGAGAGAGGGAGGGAGTGGGAGAGAGATAGAGGGTAGAGCATAGATGTTCTAAGGGTATAGGGCTAAGGGTAGATGGAAGAGACATAGGAGTGAGTGAGTGAGAGAGAGACTTGAGAGAGGGAGAGGGTGTAGGAGGGAGATGGTTGAGAGAGAGAGGTTAGAGGGTTTAAGGGTTAAGGGTTTAGGGTTTAGGGTTAAGGGTAGAGGGGGGAGAGATAGAGGGAGTGACTGAGAAAGAGAGACTTGAGAGAGGGAGATGGGGTAGGAGGGAGAGACTTGAGAGAGAGAGAGGGTAGAGGGTTTAAGGGTTTAGGGTTTAAGGGTTAAGGGTTTAGGGTTTAGGGTTAAGGGTATACGGGGGAGAGATAGAGGGATTTAGTGAGAGAGAGAGGGAGGGAGTTAGAGAGAGATAGAGGATATAGGGTTAAGGGTAGAGGGTAGAGGATTAAGGGTAGAGGGGAGAGAGATAGGAATGAGTGAGTGAGTGAGTGAGAGACCTGAGAGAGGGAGAGGGGGTAGGAGGGAGAGAATTGAGAGAGACATAGGGAGGGAGGGAGGGAGGGAGTGAGAGAGAGATAAAGGGTTAAGGGTAGAGGGGAGATAGATAGATGGAGTGATAGAGAGAGACAGAGAGAGACCCGAGAGAGGGAGAGGGGATATGAGGGAGAGTCTTGAGAGAGAGGGATCGAGCAGGAGAGAGATATAGGGTAGAGGGCTAAGGGTAGAGCAGAGAGATATAGGAGTGAGTGAGTGAGTGAGTGAGTGAGAGAGAGACAGAGAGAGAATTGAGATAGGGAGAGTGGGTAGGAGGGAGAGACGTGAGATAGAGAGAGAGAAAGAGAGAGAGGGAGTGGGAGAGAGATAGAGGGTAGAGGGTTTTAAGGGTTAAGGGTAGATGAGAGAGAGATAGAGAGACTTGAGAGAGGGAGAGAGGGTAGGAGAGAGAGATAGAGAGAGAGAGAGAGAGATGAGGGAATGATATATGTAGGTAGAGAGAGTTGAGATAGAGATAGAGTAGTGAGGTAAGGAGAGAGGGGAAGGGAGGGAGAAGTTAGAGAGAGAAGAAGTAAGGTGGATATATCTATTGAGAGAGGGAAGGATGGAGAGAGGGAGAGAGAATGAGGTATAGAGGGATAGGTAGGTAGAGAGAAGTAGAGAGGTAAGGAGAGTTGGAGGGAGAGGTAGGTAGAGAGAGTAAAGGGAGATATAGAGAAGTGGAGAGGGAAGGAGAGACAGATGGAGAGGTAGGGATCGAGGGAGAGATAAGGATTTAGAGAGAGGTGAGAGAGTGAAATAGAGAGAGAGAGAGAGAGGTAGGTAAGGAGAGGGAGGGGAGATAAAGGGAAGTAGAGAATGGAGGAGAGAGGGAAGAAGAGGTAGGGAGGGAGAGATAGGTGAGATAGAGAGAGAGGAGGTAGGGAGGGATATTTAAGGAGAGAGGGGTGAGATAGAGATAAAGAAATTAAAGAGGGAAGGGGGAGAGAGAGAGGTGATAGAGATAAGTAGAGGTGTAATGAGAAAGGTAGATATGTTGAGAGAGGGAAAGAGAGAGGGAGAGAAAATGAGGTATATAGGGGTAGGCTAGATAGAGAGATGTAGAGTGAATTTTGGTGGAAGAGAGAGAGGAGGGAGGGAGAGATAGAGAGAGTAAAGAGGGAGGAGAGAGAATTAGAGAGGGAAAGAAGTTGGAGATATTGAGAGAGAGGAGGCAAGGAGGGAGAGAGAAATAGGTATAGAGGGACAACTAGGTAGAGAGAAGTAGATATGAAAGGAGAGATATAGGGAGAGGTAGGGATGGAGAGAGAGGTGAGACAAAAATAAAGAGAGTTCTATGTAGATAGAGGGAGGAGGAGATAAAGAGAAAAATAGAGGGAAGGAGAAAGGGGGGAAGAGGTAGGGATGGAGAGATAGAGGTGAGAGAGATAAGAGAGAGGAGGGGTGAGATAAAGAGAAAGAGAGTAGAGAGGGAAGGGGAAAGAGAGAAGTGAGATAGGTGATAGAGATGTGTGATGGAGCTTAAAATTAGAGAGATAAGAAGGAAGGTGGAGAGATTGAGATGGAAGGATGGGGGAGAGAGAGAGATGTATAGAGGGATAGGTTAGATAGAGAGAAGTAGAGAGCAAAGGTGGGTGAAAGGAAGAGAGAGGGAGAGAGAGAGCAGAAGAAAGAGAGGTGAGATAAAGAAAAGTAGAAAGGGAAGGAGAGAGAGAGGGATATAGAGAAAATTAGAGAGGGAGGGAGGGAAGGAGAGAGAAGTGAGATAGAGAGAACTAGAGAGGGAAGGAGAGAGAGAATGACAAGCTAGAGAGTAGAGAGGGGAGGAGAGAGCGAGGGAAGAAAATAGAGAGAGAAAGAGAGGAAAGGGAGGGAGGGAGGGATAGGTAGGTATAGAGAGTAGAGAGAGATATATAGAGATTAAAGGAGAGGGATGAGAGATAGAAAAATGTATAGAGGGAAGGAGGGAGGGATATAGATATTGGAGAGGGAAGGACAGAGAGATGGACATGTAGAGACATAGTTCTTGAGCTCAAGGAAGATTTTGTTAGATAAAGGGAAGGAGATAGTGAGAGAGAGAGGTCTAGAGAATAAGAGATGGAAATGAGTGATATAGATGAAATTTGACCTCCTGAGTACTAAAATTTGACCTTCTAATTACTAAAATTTGACATGCTGATTACTAAAATTTGACTAAGTCTAAAATTTTTAAGATCTTCAAAAAACTAGAATTTGCATTATAACTCTTAGAGATCTTAAACCACTAAAGCAAAAATCTAGTTATGTGCAAAGCAGGCCATTTGCTGCTCGCCAAATTTGGTGCTCACCAAAAGGCCTGCTTTAGATGTGTTAATTAACAAGATTTCCTAAATTTTCTCATATTTTTTATTGTGCTCCCCATCTCATTTGCAAGTCTTTCAATGCAAGTTTATAAAAAAAATTGTGATAGCGTTAACCTCTATCTCAACTATCTTAATATATAATTCTTTTTTCATTTTGATTTAGTTAAGGTTTTGATCCATGGCTTCTATTGTAAATGCCTTTTTTTTTTCGTCAAAAACCAACATGTGCTAGGTTTAGGATAGATTTTTACATGTTCATCAAAACGTGAAAAAAATTACGTTTTTTGAAACTAGAGTTCATTCTACACATGATGAAAAAAAATAAATCAATTTTCGATTAGTTTGCAAAAAAATTGGGGGGGAGCACGCTGAAATTTTAGCTTTTCATGATGTGTCCACTTTGAAAATTCATAAAATATTATATATTCATTAAAAAATTATCCGAAAGAAGGAGGATAAACTACATGGTGTTAGCTAATTTCTCACTGTTGGGATTTTTGAAATTCTAAAAAAAAGTTAGCCAAAAGGGGGGGAGCCCTTAGGTGCTATGCTATTTTTTTGATAAAAACAGGACCTGTTTTTCTCCCCCCCATTTTTGAGACCCTTAATCTTCATTAATTTCTAAAAAAAATAGTAGCTTAGAAATAAGACTCAGAGCACTTCAACTTTTGTTTTTTCCACATCTTGAAATTTTGAGCGTAATTATCTTCATTTTCTCGTGCAAATCAAATTTTCCTGATTTCAGAAAAAAAGTGGCATCTTAAGAGCCAAAATTGTGTCACAGATTGGTGCACTTACCCAGTTGAGTTCTCACGACATGATGTGGTTAGTCAGGACCTCCATGAATTTGATCTGGTTGTGGCCACTGGGAGTGTTGATATTGCATCTCATCTTTACAGATTTGATGGATTTGAGCCTTTTGAGGGTACAGGTTCATCTCTTATAGAACATGTAGATTCACTGAGTAAGATTTGGCATGAGCATTTGGGCCATGTCAGTTACAAATATCTTCAATAGATGAGTACACATGAATTGTTCTTGGTCTTCCACAGATTTCCTACACATATGTGTTTGTCATGGTTGTGTGCTTGGAAAGCATCACCAGGATCCCTTTTCGAAGGGAAGAGCCACTCATGCTTTAGGACCCTTGGTGTTGATTCATAGTGACCTCATGTAATTTCCCACTCCTTCTTTTTCTAGGGCCAAGTATATACTCACATTCATTGATGACTTCTCGAGATGCACATGGGTGTAATTTCTTAAGTACAAGTTTGATGTCTTTGATTCCTTTCGAATCTTCAAGACATTTGTAGAGAAGAAGTCTGGCCTTTCTATTCGATGGATACATATAGATAATGGGGGGGAATATGTGAATCAGGATTTCAAAGATTTTTGCATTGAGCATGGTTTGCAACATCATTTGACTATTCCCTACACCCCTTAGTTGAATGGTGTCACTGAGAGAAAGAATAGGACTTTATAGGAGATGGAAAATTTTATGATTTAGTCCAGGTCTATGGATTGATCTTTTTGGGCTGAGGCAGTTAATTGTGCTAACTATATTCAAAATCAGATGCCTCCAAGGCGATTTGACGTATGACTCCTGAGGAGGCTTGGTCTCATGAAAAGCTTAATGTTTCATCATTTCGAGTATTTGGTAGTGAGGCATGGGCATTTATTCTTGATGCTCAGAGGAGAGCCATGGAGCGAAAGAGTTGACCCCTCATTTTTTTCAGCTATTGTGGGGATGTTAAGGTGTATAGGCTGTTTGATCCTGATTCCAGAGAGGTCCTATTTTGACAGGATGTCCAATTTGATAAGCAACTTCCCACAGTGGATAACCTATCTCCAGTGTCTACTTCACTACCTACTCCTCCTACTGTAGCTCTTCAGAATTATGTTAAGGATGATTCTGATTAGGATGTTGATGATCCCCCATCTCCAATTCAACTTTCTCCACCTTAGATGCCTAAATGGGCTCACTTTACTGTTGAGGCAACATGATCTATGGCAGGTGATCCTTCAGATACTCGTCACACCTGTTCTCATACTGCAGGTTCTAGTATTTTGAGTCATGCTCTTTCAGAAGATCCTCATAAGTTTTCAGAGGTGATAGGTCACCCTGAGTGGGATAGTGCTATGGAGGAGGAGTATTCTTCTTTGATGAGGAACAATACTTGGGATCTCTGTCCTCTTCCTAAGGGTAGAAAGATGGTTCGGTGTAGATGGTTATATCACACCAAGTATGATACTGATGGTTCCATTGATAAGTAAAAAGGACATCTTGTTGCGAAGGGTTTCTCCCAGGTTGAGGGTATTGATTACTCTGAGACATTTTCCCCTGTCGCCAAGATGAATTCTATTCGCTTTGTACTCTCACTTGTAGCTTCTTGGGGATGGCCCATTTTTTAGATGGATGTGAAGAGTTCTTTCTTGCATGGTGACCTACAGGAGGAGATCTATATGGATCAGCCTCAAGGATTTGTGCAGGACGCTTCTTTGGTTTGCAGACTTTGATGTTCATTATATGGTCTCAAACAAGCCCCTAGGGTTTGGTATGAGAAGATGGACTCTTTTTTTCTCTCCATTGGTTTCACACGTGATCATTCTAATCCCATTATCTATATTCAAAATCTTGAGGGTGAGATCCTGATTCTTGTGCTATATGTTGATGATCTTCTCATCATAGGTAGCTCATCCTCTATGATTCAGAATACTCAACAAGCTTTGATGGAGTAGTTTGAGATGATAGATCTCGGTCTTCTGCACTATTTTCTTAGTCTTCAAGTGCTTCAGTCTTCTAATGGGGTCTCCATTTACTAGAAGAAGTATGCTCTGTATATGCTTCAGTGCTCTGGCATGCTTGATTGCAAGCCTAACCCCACACCTTTTTAGTCAAGGGTTATTTTGACTACTTCTTGCCCCACTCCTTCAGTTGATTCTACACTTTACAAGAAGTTGGTTGGCAATTTGTTGTACCTAACTCACACTCATCCTAATCTTTCCTTTGTAGTTGGCCTTGTCTCTTGATTCTCCCATGATCCTCATGAGAGTCATTGGCAAGCTACACATCAGGGGATCCTCACATTATTGGATACACTGACTCAGATTGGGCTGGTGATGTCAATGATCAGAAGTCTACTTCTAGCTTTGTTTTATGTCTTGTCTCTAGTCCCATCACATGGTCTTGCAAGAAGCAGACTGCTCATGCATTATCATCTACAGAGACTGAGTATCGAGTTGTTGTGCTCGCTAGTCAGGAGATTTTATGGCTTTGAAAATTGATGATTGAGTTTGGTTTTCCTCCTTATAGTCCCACTATTCTTTGGTGTGACAATCAAAGTGCTATACATATTTCTCACAACCCAGTGGAGCATCAGTGATCGAATCACATTGAGATTCATATGCATTTCATCAGACAGTTGATTCAGGATGGTTCTCTCATCTTGGAGTATATTCCCACCACTGAGTAGGTTGGTGACATCTTCACAAAGCCTTTTGCATCATTGTGCTATCTTCAGTTGCGCTCTATGCTTGGGGTGAAGAAAGTTGTCCTTGGGGGGTCTTTATGAGGCCTTCCTTCCTTCATGTTTCTTTCAGCATGTTCTTCTATCTTTTTTTGGAGAGGATTTATTTCCCATAGGGTTTTCTTCTTTTCTCCATTTCATAGAGATTTCCTTGTACTTGGGTACCTGATCTAGCCTTGTTGTCAGGACCCATTGTTGTTTTGTTTTAGTAGCTTCTTCTAGGTTTTAGCTTCTCCCTAAGTCTAGCTTCAGGGGGGGTGTTAGAGTAATTGGTTATTTACTTGATTGATTAAACAATATGTGTATAATTAATTAAAGTTCCCTTTATCTCTTTTACGCTTAAGCTAACTTTAGGTGCATAATAATTAATTATTTTATTAATTATTAATGTGCGAGCCTAGGCTTTTCCTTTTTAGGGTTTTTTTACCTATATGTGGTTGAAATATTTTCTTTTGTATAAATTATTCTTTTCACACATTGGTGAATACAAAGCTCCACATATTTGAGCATTTTTACTTTTCTCTTTGTTTCTTCTCTTTTCTTCTCCTTGTAATAGGTATTCTTCACTTGTAGAGGTCATTGGGCTCCTATGAAGTATTTTCTCAACTTCTACAAACTCTCCCTCGCACCTTCCCTCTCAATTTATCCACCCTCACCTTCCATCTCTACATATCTATATCACCTCGATCTCTCTTTCACCTATCCCTCTCTACCTATCCCTCCCTCCCTTTCTCTCACTCTATTTTTATTTATCCTTCCTTCTCTGCTCTTTATCCACCTCTCTTTCCATACACACCTCTATCTCACTTATATCTTTCTATCTCCCTCCCTCACTCCATCCCTTTTGCCTCCTCTCTCTCTCTCACTGACTCCTTCCCTCTCCACTTATTTGTATCTCTCTCCCTCCATCCTTCCCTCTCTCACTCTTTCTCTTGCTCTCTCACTCTCAATCTCTCTCCCTTCCTCCTTCCCTGTTTACTTATATTTATATTGCCTACCCCTCCCTATGTCTCCCTTACTCCATCTCCCTTTCTCTCTCTACTTTTATCTATCACACCTCTCTCTCTCACTCGTTCTCTCCTTACCTCTCTATTTATATCTATCTCACCTCTCTCCCTCCCTCCATTCTTCTCTCTCTATATCTCATTGCCTCTCTAATTTTTTCTATCTTACCTCTCTCTCACTCTCTATTTCTCCATATCTTTCTCTCTCCTTTCCTATCTACTTCTCTTTATCACACTTTCCTTCCCCCATATTCTTGCTACTTCTCAAAATCACTCTTCTCCCTACCTCCCTCCCTCATTCCCTATCTAATATCTATCTCCTCTCTCTCTCTCTCTTCCTTCCTCTTCTTTCATCCCTACATATCCTTGTATCTTTCTCACTACTTATTTATTCCTACTTAAAGAGAGATATGGATGGAGGGATGAAGAGTGGAGATAGAGAGAAGTAGATATGGAGAGATATAGACAAGGAGAAGTAGGTAGAGAGAGGGAGAGGAGAGATAGAAATAATTAGAGAGGGAAGGAGGGAGTGAGGGAGAGAGAGACGTAGGTAAGGAGAGATAGATAAAAGGTGAGATAAATATTAGTGAGGGAAGGAGGGAGGGAGGGAGAGATATGGAGAGAGAGTGGTGAGAGAGAGAGATCTTGATCTTAGGGGAGACATGTCGAGAAATGGATGAAGATAGGGAGAGAGAGAAAGATGATGGGTGCTTATTGATTACTAAAATTTGATTATCTAAAAAATTATAATATCTTCAAAAAACTAGAATATGCACTATAGCTCCTAGAGATCCAAAACCACTCTCAAACATCTTGAAACTATATATACGGAAAATTAACTTTAAGTATAAGAAAGTAAATGTCTATGAGCATGTGCATGATCATGATGGGCCAAATAGGGCCCTTAAGTTCTAATGAAAATAAAAAAAAAATAAACTTAAGAAACTTCATATAAGAATTTGAATAGGTTATTAACATAATTTGGAAAATATGTGAATTTGTAAAAAAATGAAAGTAGTTTGTAGGCTACTAGTATTCTCTTAGAAAAGAGCAATTTTAATTAGTGAATTTTTTTAAATTTCAATGTAGTAGTACTTTAAATTTTGAGAAAAAGGGAAGTGTTTGTCTGACCACCCTAAGTATGAGAAAAAATAAATATGTATTTTTGAATATTTCAATATAAGTAGAGGACACATGCCCGAATGCAACACATATTTTTTGTATTTTTTTGTAAGTAAATAATTAACTAAGATTTTTTTAGTAGGAAATTTTATAAATATTAAAAACCATTTGTTCAACCACCCCAAATTGGCAAAAAAATATAATTTTTTCTAAGCCATAGTTTGTGAAGCAGTGTGACACATCTTTTGGATTTAAAAAAAGTGTAACTATTTAAAAATTATAGATTTTTTAAATCAACCTATCAATAAGGACTTTACACATAATGCATGTTGTGAATCAATAATAATTATCTATTAAATTCAAAATAAAGCATATCTTATATTGGTAGAATGTGAAAAATTTAAACTAAATAAAGCCTTTTCATTTCATCAAATTGGGATTAAAAAAGTTCTTAGCATGAAGGGGAAGTCCCTAAAACCAATGCAACCCTTCTAAACATGTTGGGGAAGTTGAATTTTTTAGGTTGGACACCCCAAGCCAAATCCCAAAGAAATCCCAAGGTAATAAACTCAAAAAAATAAAAATGTCAAAAAAATTGGATATCCATTAATAACGATTATCAGATAGAAATGAATATCCAGTTTTAACTTTAAGAATGTTTAGATCTATATTCATTTCCTAAAGAAAAGAAATGAATATATGTTTCTATAACTTAAGAAACAAATATCCATTTCTGTAAGTTAAGAAATAAATACTAGTTTATTTTACTTAAGAATGATTCTTTTGTGCTCATTATAAATTAAAACGTAACATACATTAATTATAATATTAATATTAATAATTTTTTTTTTATATATATTTAAAATATTAATATATACAATGTAATATATAGGGTAGGGGAGCTAGCTTGATTGGATAAAGCATCCTATTGTAGGCAAGAGGTCACAAGGTCTAGTCTCCCCTCATCCTCATAGTACTAGAGGGTGTGTCATGCTAGCGTCACCGATCATGTGATTTTTTTTACTAGATGTAGTGTATTTTATAAAGGCCTACTCGATTCTAGTAGTAAAAAAAATGATAAATTGAACATACTATGACAAATTAATATATACTAGGATATATTGATATTAATATAATATTATATTTCATATATATATTATATTATATTATATAAGTATAATATTATAATATATTATAAAACATTATTTGAGGAATTTTCGCAAGGGAGTTTTAAGTATCATATTTATTATAATAAAACTACATGGGGATGAGAGTAATATATATCTCTTTCTCCCTCTCTCTTACCTTCTCTCTACTTCTCTCTATCTCTACTCACCCTCTCCCTCTCTATCCACATTTCCCTTCATCCCTCATACCCTACCTCTATACCTATATCTCCCTCCCTTCAACCTTCCCACCTCTCTCTACCTCTATCTCCCCTTCCCTCTCCACTCTTTATCTCCCCTCTCTCTACATACCTCTCTACTTACCTCTCCCTACCTCCCTCCTCCCCTCTTTCCCTCTATCTATCTCTCCAACCCTACCTCTCTATCTCTCTCCCCTCTCCCCCCCTCCCCCCCTCCCCCCATCCCTCTCTAATTCTCTATATGTATCCTCTCCCATAATCCCGCATAACCCACATCTACATCCCTTTGTCTCTCCTTTCCCCCTCTCTCTCCCCCTCCCCCATTCCCTCTCTCCCTCACCTCCCTTCTTTACTTCTCTCCATCTCCAATCATTCTCTTTCTCTACCTACCTTTCTCTTAATCCTCCCACCCTACCTTTCTTTGTACCTACACCTCCCTCATTTTATCTCTCCTCCCTCTATCCCTCAAACCCTATATTGCTACCTCTCCCTCCCCCAATCCCTATCTACTTCTCTCAATATACTCTCTCCCACCATCCCTCTTAACCTTTCTCTCCCTCCCTTTTTTGCATCCTTCCCTCACTCTCTCCTCCCCATATTTATCTCTATATCTCCCCTCCTTCCCTTCATCCCTATCTACTTCTCTCTATATCCCCTCTCCCTCCCTACCCCTCCCTTTATCCCTCCCTTTATCCTTCCCTCTCTCTCCCTACCTCTATCCCTTCCTCCCAATATCTACTTCTCTCTACCTATTCCTCTCTCTACCTCTCCCTCCCTAGCTTTCTCTCTCTCTCTCACACACACACACACACTAATTATCTCTCTATCTCTTTATACCTCTATCTCTCTACCTACCTCTCCCTATCTCCCTCTCCCCCCCCCCTCTCTCCCTCCCTCTAACTCTCCCACCCTACCTCTCTCTCACTCTCTATACCTACCTCTCCCACCCCCTCTCTCTCTCTCTCACAAACACTACCTCTCTACCTCTCCCACCCTACCTCTCTCTCACTCTCTATACCTACCTCTCCCACCCCCTCTCTCTCTCTCTCACAAACACTACCTCTCTACCTCTCCCACCCTACCTCTCTCTCTACCTACCTCTTAAGCTATTCCTTGTACCTTAACTCTCTTTCCCTACCTCTTTATCTCCCTTCCTCTATCCCACCAACCCTACCTCTCCCTATATCCATCCTTCCCTCTCTCTCCCTCCTACCTCTCCCACCCTCTCTCTCACACATGCACATACTATCTCTCTCTCTCTCTCTCTCTCTACCTCTCCCACCCTACCTCTCTCTCTACCTACCTCTCTCTATTACTTACACCTTACCTATTTCCACCTACCTCTCCATATCTCCCTCCTTCCCTCTTTCTCTTCCTCCCTCTATTCATCCCACCCTAACTCTCCCTATCTCCCCCCTTCCATCTCTCTTCATCCCTCTACCTCTCCCACCCCACCTCTTTCTCCCTTTCTCTATACCTACCTCTACCACCTTCTCTCTCTCTCAAACCTACCTCTCCCACCCTACCTCTCTCTCTACCTACCTATAAATCTATTCCTTGCACCTTACCTCTCTCTACCTACCTCTCCCTATCTCCTTCCTTTTCTCTTCCTATCACTAACTCTATCCATCCTACCCTACCTCTCCCTATCTCCCTCCTCCCCTCTTTGTCTCCCTTCGGGCTCTACCTCTTCCACCCTACCCCTATATATCTCTCTCTATATATGTACCTCTCCCACCCCCCTCTCTCTCACACATACTACCTCTCCTACACTACATCTCTCTCTACCTACCTCTATCTATTACTTTCACCTTGTCTCTCTACCTACCTCTCCCTATCTCCCTCATTCCCTATTTCTCTCCCTCCCTCTATGCCTCCCACCTTGCCTCTCCCATGGATCCTTTTGTCTCTCTCTCTCCATCCCTCTACCTATCCCACTCCCTCTCTCTCGCTCACAAACACTACCTATCTCTCTATTTCTCCTACCCTACCTCTCTCTCTCTACCTACCTCTCAACCTATTCCTTGCACCTTACCTATCTCTACCTACCTCTCCCTATCTCCCTCATTTTATATTTCTCTCCCTCCCTATATCCCTCACACCCTACCTATCATTATCTCCATCATTCTCTCTCTCTCTCCTTCCCTCTATCTCTCCTAGTCTAGCTCTCTCTCACTCTCTCTAAACCTAACTCTCACACCCTATCTCTCTCTCTCACACATAAAATACCTCTCTCTCTACCTCTTCCACCATACCTCTATATATTCCTTGCACCTTACGTCTCTCTACACACCTCTCCTTATCTCCCTCCTTTATTTCTCTCCCTCCCTCTATCCATTCCTTCCTCTATCCCTCCCTCTCTACCTCTTCCTATCTCCATCCTCTCTCCCTCCCTCTACCTCTGCCACCCTACCTCTCTCACTCTCTATACCTACCTCTCCCACCCTCTCTCCTACCCTACCTCTCTCACTCTATATACCTACATCTCCCACCCTCTCTCCTACCCTACCTCTCTCTCTACCTACCTCTTTCTATCTACCTCTCGCTATCTCCCTCCACACTTTCTCCCTCTCTCTACCTCTCCCACCCTACCTCTCTTTCACTCTCTCTATACCTACCTCTCCCACCCTTTCTCTCTATCTACTTCTCCTACCATACCTCTCCCACCCTACGTCTCTCTCCACCCACATCTCTCTATTCCTTGCACCTTACCTTTCTCTACCTACATCTCCCTATCTCCCCCTTCCCTCTTTTTCTCCCTCATTCTCTCCCTCCCACTCTACCTCTCCCTATCTTCCTTATTCCCTCTCTCTCTCCCACTCCCTCTACCTCTTCCACCCTACCTCTCTCTCACATTCTCTATACCTATACCTCTCCCACCCTCTCTCTCTCTCACCCCACACCTGCCTCTCTCTCTCCTCTCTCCCACCCTACCTCTCCAATAGTAACTTTCTACCTACCTCTCCCTATCTCCCTCCTTTCCCTCTTTCTCTCCCTCTATCCCTCCCATTGCACATCTCAAATCCTTCCCTCTCCCTCTCTCCCTCCCTCCTTCCCTCCCTCTACCTCTCCAACCCTACCTCTCTCCCACCTCTCTCTCTCTTATAGACACACTAAATCTCTACCTCTCCCACCCTACCTTTCCAACCCTAACTCTCTCTCTACTTACCTCCCTCTATTCTTTGCACCGTACCTCTCTCTATCTCCCCCCTTTCCTCTTTCTCTCTCCCCCTCTATTCCTTCCAACCTACCTATCCCTATCTCCCTCCCTCTACCTTTCATACCTTATCTCTTCCTCTCTACCTTTCTCTACCTACCCCATTTATAATATTATAATATAACTTAATATTATATAATATATTTTAGAATATATTAATATTAATATAATATAATATATTTTAGAGTATATTCATATTAATATAATATATAATATTATAATATTTGAAATGTAAGGAAAAGTGGGAATGAATTAAATCAATGCAAAATGATGAAATGGCCTAGGCTTCATTCACCCCTCTCCCTAATTTCATTAGAAAGAGAGAAGATCACAAAGAGATAAGATTAAATTTTAACCTTAAGGTGAGTCAACCCTATTTTGGACCTTGGATCTCTACTTTCTTATGCAAAAAATGATTGATTTAAAATATTTTGGAATGATATAAAGTGCATTATTTAAATGAGTTATATAAAATAAAACTTGAAATACAAATTTATATGATAAAAAAAATAGAAAAGATAATTTGCAGGAAGATGAAAGAAGGGCCTAATAGTGTGCACCTATGACAAAAAGTGGGTTTCATGGCCTTTAGCAGGACTCGTTCACCTAGGGGTGAATGGGTCTTAGTGCAGGGGCCCAAAATAATATTTTACATTCCTCTAATATCAAATATAAGCTTATGATTTCTTCAGGTTTGACTATTGGAAAGCCAAAAATAAAATCTATAAGTGAGTTTTTGTAGCTTGACAACAATGATGAAAACTTATACAAATTTGAAAAATTGCTCCTTTGATCAATTTTTATTCCTTCTTCACTTGTAAATTATCTACACATACAAAGTGAGAAGAAATTTTTTTTTAATTTTTGGGTGAATGGGGGTTTTCCTTATTCGAACCCCAAGCTTTGTAAATAAACCTTGGTAATGAAATAATAAAAAAATGAAGGAATTGATAAATGAACACTTGCTTGAACTACAACTCACCAAACCCTTAATGGCTTCTCTTAGAGGATTGAATTCAAACACATCACTCTAAGGCTTATATCTTGCATGAATTGACTTGATTGATTGAATGATTTTATGCTTGAATTCTTGGAACCTACATCACAATGTTAGCTCCAAAACATGACATGAACACACATTAAATTTGACATGTGATGATATGATCTTGATTGGTGTTGTAGATAATAGATTTATCTACTCTTCAATAATTTTACAATAATGTTTTCTCTTAGGAAATTTGATCATTCCACTTAGATTTGAATTGATAAAGAGAATAATTATTTATAGGTGTTTATCTAAATTCCCAAAAATTAGATTCCAAAAGCTGAAACTTGAAACTTGAACTTAAATCATTAAAACGCCACAAAAAACATATTAAAAATTGGGTCCTGGGACTTAAAGGGGACCCATTCTCCCTTGATAAAATGGGTCCTAGGACCTAAGTCTAGGACACTCAATTTCCCAAGTTATTTAAAATTAATGTTGGAATTTTTTTAATATAGGTTTCCTTTCAAAAAAATAAGAATAATAAGGCTTTGGAATGCATAATTTGGTCAATTAGAGGCTTAATTATGTCCAATTAATTAAGGGGATAAAAAATTAGTGTCGAATTGTAAAGGTATAAAATTTTCTACACCACATTTAGCCCCCACTTTAGTGAGAATATGAACATATGCTCAAATTCACATTAAAGTAGACAAATAAGTCAAGAGAGGTCCAATTGTACAAATGTTGGAAAAATAAGATGGCAAGGATCAAGGAGGATTATCAAGCCTCCAAGATCTAAGATCTCATGGAAAACCAAGAAAGGAACAAAGAGACACATACATGTAAAAATGACACTGGAACCTTAGAAAATATGGGTGAGGAATAACCAAGTGTTGTCACACCCACTTTCAAGCTATTCCATTCAAGGATAACCCTAGAGATCTCAATGAAAAAGGGAAAGAGATCTTGATATAGGGTTTTCCTAGGGGTTGAAAGTAGTATAATAAGGGGTTCACCACTGATTTTATACTTGGAAAATATAATGAAATGCAAGATACAATAATAAACCCGAATTGAATGCAAAGTAACACTAAATGACCTAGAAAAGTGAATGAAATGAAATAAAAAATTCTAAAAGGAAGGCATGCACCTAAAAATATAGAAATGGTTGAATGGAGGTATGGAACACTAGAAACTATGATTTTATTATTTATTGGGACTCATTTTCCAAGCTAGGAAAATTAGTCCAAAAACTAGGTTTATGTGTGGGAATAGGAATCTTCCAGATGGGTATCCAGATCTACAAAAATATGAAATTTAACAAGAATTGAGACTCATTCACTAGGAGTGGTGAATCAGTCGAGTTAGGTTTTTCTAATGCTTCAAGGGTTGATCCTTCCTGATTGGTTTTCGAATCCGAATCTCTAATTTTCGACCTGTAGGTCTTCTCCAATATTTTTCAATGCTTGATGAAAAATTTGACAACTTTGAGCTCTTGACAAACTTTCTCTAATATTTCTCCTTAGAAAATTTTCAATCTATACCTACAAATCACACACAAAGTAGAGGGAAATTTTTTGGGTTAGTGGATAGGAGTTTTCCTTGGTCAAACCCCTTTTTGACAATTAAACCTCAAAATTTAGAATGAAATAGAATGGAGAATGATGAATGAAGAAAATGAGATGTTGCAACTCACTAAACCCTAGTAATAAGAGGCTGCAAACATGTATGAGATGGATCCAATGGATTTAGATCTTGAATCTTTCTTGAAGGTGATAGATCTTGAATGTAATTCTTACTTGAATTATAAACCCTACATCACAATTGTTTGCTCAAAAACAAACATGATGCATGAAATATTTGACATGATGATTGATGCTTGAATACTGCTCTAAAATAATTGATAATATGCCCTTGAATGCTCTTGAATTCTCTTGTGAATTCTTGTGAACACTTGATTTATTTTTAGATTTCTAGGTGTAAATATGATTGAAAGAACCTTATATTTATACTTAATTATGCAAGAATTCTCAAAATTATAACACCAAGCCAACATCAGATCCAAGAGAATAAAATATCACCAAAAATTTGAATTAATTTTAATTTTGGGCCACACGAGACTCATTTGCACAAGGTGGTTAATGAGTCCCACTAGGCTTAGTTTTTAGGACCATTTTTAAAATTGCTTAGAAATGTGTGAAATCAAGTTCAGGACCAAAAGGTCTATGTGGTACCCATTTTCCCAAGCTAGAAAATCAGTCCTAGATCACTAAATTTGGGCCATTCAAACTTGAAACACAAATTATATTTGGATAATGATTTGTGTCGAGATTATCCTTGAAAATATACAATAAATGAGGCTTGTGGATGCAAAATAGGGCCTATTAAAGCATAATAAAACCCAATTATTAATGAAAAGCCTAGGAAAGTGTGAAAGTGTGCTACAACACTTTACAAAACTTAAAAATAATGCAAGATTAAGGTTTATTTTGATTAAATATAGGTTAATAAGTTTTAGTTAATTAATAAAACCTTAGAAAAGTGTGAAAGTGTGTTACAAAACTTCACAAAATGCAAGGTTCCATTTAAATTCATTATTTCACAAGGGACCAAGACCTAATGTGAATGTGTCAACCGCATTACAACACTAAATCAAGGCAATATTAAGTCTGGCTCACAAGGAGGGACCAAAAAATCCAAGAAAATTAGAAGGGATACTTTTTTCGTGACTATAGACACAAGATACCCAATCATACAATGCCAAAATTAATGCAACAAGAAAAAGGAAAAGGGTGGATCAAGCTTTGATTGTTTTTCCAAAAAGTATGGATCAAGCCTAAGATAGTTCTCCAAAAATAATATGCTCACAAGGGCTAGTGCAATTAGGTATACATTAGGTGAGCCCCAAGGAAAAAGGGTGAGAAACACACAATGGTCTAGTGTGTACCCATAAAAAGGCGACAAGTGGAAAATTCATGCCAATTTTATAGGCCTTCCATACATCAACCATATGAAAATTTATACTTTTTGATAACTTTGATAAGGTTCCACAAAAAATGGTTAAATGTTTCACAAGGCTAACAAGATGCATTATGCTAGAAATTCATGAAATAAAAGGGACCACTGGCAAGAAAGTTATATTATGATTGGTGGTCATGAACTAGTTTTAAATGTAAAGGGGTTTTTCTTAATACATGAAAGGTCTCACCTTAGGGAAAATCACACTCGACATTTCCACCAAGAGAGGACCGGTTGAGGAATGCAAGATTCACACCTTAGGGAATGCAAGCCATAGCATTACAACCAAGAGGAATGTCATATGCCAAGAAAGGTCACACTCTTGGAGGGAATAAAACCTAATATCCCTGCCAAGAAGATAGGTCACATGAATTAAGAAGACCACACTTTGAAAGAGGTCACACAATTATGTAACCAATGTGTGGGGGAGTGTAACCCCCACTTTAAAGAAATTACTATACATCATGTTGTGAGAAATTCCTTTAAAGTAGAAAGATGATAAATTCCAAAAGATAAAATAAAACATGAGAGCTAACTTGAGAATCCCTATGCCAAAGATATGTTTCCAAATACAGCTATGTCATGAAGAGAGGTTTCCCCTAAATGCAATACAAAACTAACATATAAGGGATCTACAGATTTGTGGTTAGCGTATGTCTTTTCTATAGTGATATAATAGATCTTGGAGCTATCATTATTCCCAAAATACTTGTAGAATAATGAACACAATGGAATAATGAAACATAGAGAGTGAAAGAAAATAAAATATTTTAGGTCAACATGGAATAGACCTAAATGTCTTAATACTTTGCATCATCCCTAAAAGGAAAACACAAGACAAAAGTAAAGAAAATGTTTATGATATATAGAAGAATGTTAAGGTAGGTTCACTTCCTTTGTATCCTTGCACCAACAAAGTAATGAGGGTCGTCCAAAGAAAGCTCACAAACATAAAGACACACCAATTAGCATGACACAAGGATCACATTATGCATATGCAATAAAAAAACATGAAAATAAAATAGAAAATACTAGTATGTCACATGCGAGCCAATCTAAAGCAAGTCATATACATACCAATATTTATCATTGTATATGGAAGGTGGATAACTAGACAAAGGAGCAAAAAAAAGTGTCATACTAGGAAAATCACCAAGTTCAACACATGGTGATTCACTCTTGTTAGGAGTTGTTGGTTGTTTTTTAGAACCAAAATTGATCTCATCAAATGCCTATGAATTTACCAGAATCCAATGATAAGAAAAGGTAAGGATTGGCCAACAAACAAGTAAGGATTACTAGGCCATTCTACTCTTTAGGCTCTGTGAAACCTAGGAGGATACTCTTGATAATGTTCAATTAATTATTTTTCTTATCATTGTATCTTGAACATTAGCACAAATAGATATATTCCCTTTAGATGCAAATAGATAGAATCCCTCAAGGATTTGGCTAACCCTTAAGGAAATTGCTACTTAAATCAAGGAATATTCTAAATTTCATATTGATTTGTTGTAATTAAAGATGTTTGGATTATTTTCATTCTTATTTCGAGCTCATGGTCAAGTGTCAAACTAACTCATTCATACTCAAGGTAACCAGATAAACAAACCAGTGCCTTGTCTTTGGGTAATGGAATCACATTTTTAACAAGCCCATAATTCCTTAGTAATTGATGGGCTATTAACATATTGCATTACAATATTCAACTCATTAGATTGTAAAACAAAACTACTTAGCAATCCTAGAATCCTCCCTCACAAATCCATGATAGTATTTAAGCATTTAATTAATTCTTTGAATTGAATCTGAAATAAAATCACCCATTCAATTAACATAATTGAAGAAAAAAAGGATGCTTAATCATTTCATTTATAATTTGTAAGAGGAAATACATAGGAGAGAATGTGTTTTGAAACTAGCATTTTCATTCATATGATTTTGCTACCATAAAACTATTTAAGTTCATTACAAACCAACTTATATCATAAAATCCATACCAATCTATTCATTTGTGGATGAATTTACAAATTACTCTTTCATGACCATAGTTTTCCAACTTGTTATGTGTTGCATAACCACCCCATATTTTTCCTTGGTCAAAATGGGTCCCCCTTTTATGTTTTGTCCTTGCTCATTTGTCAATTTTTTTTTGGAGTCTTTCTTTTCCAATACTTTTTTTTTCTTTGGTTTATTCTGTCAGAAGTAGAACCGAAACTGAATCGGGTTTTGAAACTTATTTCAAAACGCATTCTGATTCCCATCTTGACATTCTTTCTTTTGACCTTTTTTTTTGTTGTGTCTTTGTCGGAGCTAGAGCCGGCATGGAAGTTAAGTCGGTGTTTATTCAAAATTTCAAAATTAAATCTCGTTCCTCTTCCGCCTCCATTTTTTTTTGGTCTTTCGTCTTAGACTAGGTTTAATATGTTAAGTTTTCTTATTTCGGTCTTTTTATTTTTTTTTATATTTGGTTTTGTTTTATTCTTTGTTGGCAGAACCAAACTCGGAATGGGAACCAAGTTGGAAATATAAACAATTTTCTAAATTAGTTTTCATTTTGATTATGCTCCTGCCATTTTTTTGATTGTTGACTTTTACTGAAGTCGTATGGTAGTAATGTGCGAGTTCCCTCTATAGTTTCGGCTTCGCTCTGCTTCATTTAGTGCATTAATGACAGGTGTCATACATGTGTGAAACCTTGAGTATTACCTTAATTAGGGATTAATGCATAGTTATTACCATCATTTTTAAGAGATTGAAGGGTGAACCCGAGTTGCAGTTAGGCTTTTATGCAAGTGAATCAATTGATAGAAGGACTGTTGCACACAAATTTCTTTAGGAGGTTAGCCTATTTTTTTGCGTTCAACGTAGGTTTTTCTATTCTTATTCTTCTTTTTTATTTTTGCATTTTTTGTTTATGTTCATATCAGTTTGTTTGGTTTCATGCGATTTCCTTTGTAAGTTCGCATGGTTTTTTTTCTTTGTTTGTTTGTTTAGATTTATTGTTTTCTTTTCTAGTTTTGTTTCCTATTTGTTGGTTTTTAGCAAGGTCATTAACACATTTTTAGTTGTGATCACATCGTGCTGCTTTAGTTTTTAAATGCATAGATTAAATTAGGGTTCCACAATGAGTAGGGTTTTGTTAAATCTTTTTTTTCTTAGGAGATCTTGTTGCACATCAATCTGGTTAAATAAATAGGGTTAAATTCCTACCCTATTATATTGAGGTTTTTTAGATTAGGGTTTTTATGCTTTTTGTGTTTGTGTTTTAATTTAAATATGATTCCCTAGCAAGTACAGTCACCTTTCGGTCATATGGGGATGGTCTTATAGGCTGAATTTGAGCCCTTTGCATTTTGATATGACCTAGTCCTTAAATCATAAAGCTATGCATTAAACTGTTAAAAACACTTATGACATCATGATAATTTTAGGCGGAAGCAGGATCGAAATAAATCTAGACTTTGAACTATGTTTTACAATAGGTATTGATTCCATTTCCATCTTGTTTCCAACTCTGTTTATAGTGAGAATCCTTCTTTCAAAATAATGATAACTTAGGCAAAAGCGGAAGCGGAACTGAAACTAATTACGAAATTAGAAAATCTGAAAGAAACCAAATCAGTTTCCATTCTAGTTCTAGTTCCCATCACCATGACAGTTCTGATTCTGATCCCGCTTATTCATAATTTCAATAATGGTTTTGGCTCCGAGCGCGACATTGTTTTAAAGAAGACTATTTAGAATGTTTTATTTTTGGTTCCTCCTCTGATATATATAAAGGGTAAGGTTTAAAAGCATGTTTTATGATGTTCATTCAAGGATCTAATTAGAGGTTTTTTTGCAGGAAAGCTAAAGAATGTCAGGAGTCTCAGGAGAAGCCTCCCAAAGGAATCAACTTGTAGAAACATCAAAGGCAACAACTAAGCCCAAGAAGATAAAGCTGGAGCATCTACCTTATACTTTGAGGTATAATCATAGGGGTCCTATTTTCATTGCAAGAAAAGTGGAATTGGATTGGTCTAATATAACCGACACCAATCTAGGCTCATACAATTTTTGGGAGCTATATTCAGAAACATTCGCTGAAGATATAACAGGGAGAACTCAAAGAATAGTTGAGTCTAGTTTGGCTCATATCACCTTATTCCCTCTATATATCCAGTGCTTAGAGTTGATTATGACTGCAACCAGTGCTTACAATCCAGCCACTAGGTAGTGTATGGATGCACATGACAATTTTATTACTAATTTAACTCCTCAAATGTTTCAAAGTATGTTTGGTGTAACGAATTCAAAGAGCCTGGTACAGTTAAAGGAGGCATAAGATTTAGAAAAATACAACAAATACAAGTTGGCCAATAAAGCTTACTTGAAAAAAAATGGTTGAGAATAGAGAAGAAGTCTCTGACGAAAATCCATGATCAACCAAAGAGCACAAAATTCTACAAAGAAGTATTAGACCTGATCATGATGTTGTCTAGAGTATTTGCGAAGAGGGATGCATTTCACTTCAAGGAGTGGATGTTTCCCTTCATTCAAACCATCTTTAATGGAAAAAAACAATTTGATTGGCCAATGGTTGTCTCTAATGCTATTCATGACCAATTAACAAGGATAAGAGAAACCAAATGCTTCTTTATGACTTCTTATGTTGTTTATGCAGCAGCTAGAGGAGGTATATTTCCAAATTTAAAGAGAGTGGGGATATTGGAAGAGGCAAATGAAAAAATGAAAGTGTGGGACCATTATGATCAGTTATCTTTACAAGTATCTGAAACAAAAATTAGAAGGGTTAATGATGCATTTCTATATGTAATCATTAACCAACTTAATGGGGATGCAAGATATAGACTAAGCCAAGAAGCTATGGAATTTATCATAGAATGGGGATGTTGGTATATCCAATACCCCAAGTTTACCTATTTTAGACTGGCTAGATTTGAAGGTCATCCCCATTTTCTCCCAAGATGTTGTGGACATAGGATAGTTCTAATGGAATTTGTATATCAAGCTCTAGGGGTTAATGCCCGGTTTGGATTGAAGCATAAAATAGGATGTCATAATCTCCCAATGAAATTGGGTGAATATAGCTATCAACATTTGGTGGGAGCTAAGGTAGTGTCCAGTGAGTTGATACATCTGAAACTAGGCTTGTACACATCTTGAAGGTACTTTGACTTGAGGAAGAAAATGAATGCCTTGCTGCTATTTTTTTTTGATAAGAATTTCAACTTGTTGAAAGATTTTTGGAGTGACCTTCAAGATGAGTATGACCTCAGGAAGAAAAATTATGAGAGGCTACCTGTCTCACTCATGGTAGACCTTGGGATCAAAATGATATCCGTGACACATTAGTAGATGATGGAGTGGTATTAGATTTATCATAGGAAGCATTAAATATTGGCACTAAAAGCTTGGATCCGATGGACTGGGATGGTGAGGAGATTATTGATATAAAGAAAATAGGAAGGCCAGTTTTGGATAGAAGTATTCATTGGGTTGTCCTAAGAACCAAGAATCCTCAAGAACTGACTCCTAAGAAGGGGAAGGGATATAAAATAATCAAAAGAAAATTGCCTTCCAAAGAGCCTTTGGAATTCTTCCCTATGGACATTCAAGAAATTGAACTTGAAGCATCAGCTCAAGATGAACTAGAGACACAAGAGGGAGATTCCCAAGTAGGACTTGTGGTTTTCACTTTAGCAGTGGGTGAGTCATCTTCTCAAGCCCCTCCTTCAAAGCAACAAAGTGGTGAAATGAAAAGAGGCACTCTTAATGGTACAACTGAGACCTTGAAGGGGAAATGATAAGATGTGGAGATCCATGATTTTGGAACAGACTCCGATGAGACTTTGTTAGAGAAGGATGCACAAAAAAAATTCCTCTAGAGGAGGACACTGAACAGGTGTTGACAAAAGAGGATCAATGGGCACTATTTGAGGAGGAAAATAAGGCCTGAGATGATCAAGCACACACTGCAGCAATTGAGAAGAAAAAGGTAATTGATGTCAAGGAACATGATGATGCCTTACTTCAGCAACAACAAGTAGAAGCCCAACGAAGAGCTAATGATATGGAAAAACAAAAAAAACAAAAGGACCAGGAGCTTAGGATCAAAGAAGAAAATGATAAGTTGGAGTTAAAACATAAAATTCACGATTTGGAGGAGGAAAAAGCAAGGCATCGAAGAGAAAGAGAAGTTATGGTGGCTAAGTTGAAGTTTGTTGAGGAGGCTCATAAGGAGAAAGAGGAGGAAAAATGAGCGCAAAAAGAGAAAGATGCCGAGGAGCTAATCAAGTAAAAACAAAAGGAAAAGGAAGATGCAAAAAAACTTAAGGCATTAGAGGAAGAAAGAAATCAGGAACTTGAGAAGAAGAGGTTAGAAGAAGAAAAGAATAAAAATGAAGAAGAAGAGAAAAGGATACAAGAACATAAGGATAGGGAGGAAGCTGAAAATATTGCTAAGAAAAATGTGGATCAAGAGCAGTAAGAGAAATAGGGGGTTGATTCTCAACCTCAAGTAAATGTGCAACCAACCTCTGCTACTACTATTGCTTCTTCTTTGGCTATAATGACCACTACTCCAGGTGCTCCCACTTGGTTAAAATTGGATCTTCAAAAGAGATCAGAGACACCTTCACAACCTCTCAATTGGGATGACATGATGAAGGAAATTAAGAAAGAAAGGCCCAAGAAGAAGGACAAAATTCTACATTCCACGAGGCTTACCAACAAAGGAGAAATTGTTGTCGAATGTGCCATACCAATGATGGACAAGGATGTAGGAGACATGCAATTGACTAATTACCAGTTTGGCACGGTCAATTTGGGAAGACCTACCAGAGATAAACAGATGAATTTAATAGATGTGGTAGCCTCTTCCACTAAATCTAGAATGATAAAAGACAAGCAGAGAAAGGATGAGCTTAAGGCTCAGTTAGATCAGCTGCATTATTTTTTGAAAAGTGTTTCTACTTCGAGGTCACAAAAAATTGCCACCATTGAAACACCAATGTTTCTTAGTAAGAAAGAGGTGGATGATTTGGTATAGGTAAGGAGTAAGGCATAAATGTTGGATAGGTGGAGTGATAAGATGAATAAGGAAATAAGTGAAGTGATAGACAAAAATTTTTAGGTCTACAAAATGATATAAGATCTAATAGAGGAAATGAACCAGTATGTTAAGGTATTGGGAGATCAAGAAGACGAATATAGGGGATATAGTCAGAGGTTTGTATGAGGTTTGAAAATTGAAAAAATATACTCTTCTTAAACACTTAATACTGAAGGAAGACAACGAAGATTTCTTGGAAAAGACCTCCAACATACTTCGGTTTAAGTATGACTTTCTATAAAAGCATAAAGGTGAGGTTTAAGATTCCGTCAAGGATCTTAATGAACAATTTGAGGTGTTGGAAGTGGTTATTGCTATCATTGTGAATGTGAATATACCAGTGAAGGAGGGATTGGCTTTGAACCAAATAAAGGAAAAATGGGATGATAGGTTTAAAGAGATCATGCAAAAGGGGATGATGGTGAAGATTTTCTGCTAGACCGACTAATGGATATTAAAGAAGAGATAAGAGAAGCTAAGAGGGAGTTGACCAAGCTAAAAGACATGTGAGGGTTTGGTGCTGTGGAGCTAGAAAGGATCAAATTTGAAGACAATTGGGTTGATGGGCCAGATTTGGAGGTACTTCAAGAAGTCTTCTCCAGTTATGACGAGAACATTGCAGATCAAGCTTCACATGCATGGTTTTTTCTTCTTTACATGCAAAACTAACAGTTTGTGGGCACATGGCTTTCTTTCTCCCCACTTTTCTTTCCTTCCAGTTTAATTGAGTTTCCAAGATGACTTTAATCCCTGAAAGGTCGATTGACCTAAAATTGAGAGGACTTCAAATTTTTGTATATCTATAAATACATGTGAGGTATCATATTGTAAGGGTTGGCTAATAGAGAATAGAATTGGCCACCTGATAGTAGGAGATAGGATTTCTCATAATTGTCACAGAGATATGCTGTTACTTTATTTACAGTTGAATATAATTACAGGTTTTTATGCAATATGGTGTTAGAATTGAGTTTTACTTGATAAGGTTGATGAATTATAATCTATCTTTATGCCAGTGATTGTGTTGAAGCATGAGTGTTTCTTATGTGATGAAATTCATTAGAAGAAGCCGAATTTAAGGATTATTTCATTGAATTATCTATGAATTTAATTTATTGAAGTTTGTTGATCTATGGTCTCGGCAGTGAATGACAATGTGTTCTTTTATCTTTGAAATATTTATGATGCGTGATTGTGATGTTTTGTTAAGCACCTTAGATGCATGCAATAGTATGGACTATTTTGTAAATTGCATCATGCTCTGGTTTTCTTGTTCTGTTGGAAGAACATTCGTTGTTGAAGATATATGTTAGGATATTAGATAAGTTTTATTCCTATTTGCTGATATACACTCTGATCTATCTTTTTATTTTATTTTAAAACCCCTTTTATTAAAGACAATTCAATGAATGATTCATTGATTGCATTCCTTATTACCAACAAAGGCCCCTTGAATATTATAGGTGCATGAACCAATTGAGTGACCCAGACAGTTGAGAACCAACTACCAGGACCTTGGGAGTTAGGCTACTACATGTCTTTATTTTTTAGGAGAAATAGAGTAGAAATATTTTGTTTTAACATTGTTTGTGTTATTTTCACCATCAACACATCCCAAAACACTTGAGACCCAAAACCTATTACCCTCTATAACCAACCCTGAATTCCCATTTATAAAAATAAGCCATAGGATTAAGTGCAATTTTAGTTACATTTTATTTGATAGACATTTCAATTTGAATTTCAAAGATTCCTCTAGATGGTTACATTTTTATCACTGAAGACAGTGGGGAAAAGAAAAAGACAAAAATCCATATAGTGTTGAAGAAGAAGACCAACCAACCTTCCAAAAGACATCATTCATTTTTGTACTAACACCAAAAAATCTCATCCATGTCGTCCAAAGAAGATTTTCCATGTTAGCACCCAAAAAAAAACCTATATGTTTGTTGAAGAGGATGAGACTTCCATTGTGGCATTAGTGTCATCGAACAAAAGAAGAACCAAGGTGCTACTCTAATTAATCAAAATCAAAGAGTATAGCCATGACCACTCTATGTTCTTGCTGAAATTAGAGAAGCTACTTGTAGACATGTAAAATTGACTTGACACCTATCACACAACCTTGAACAAAATCAAACAACACTAAACAACATCGAACAACCTCAAGCAACATCAAACAATATGGAACATCATCTCTGATAATCTCAGAATGACTCAGAATCATCCCGTAACACTTTAGAATGACTCTAAATCATTCTGTAATAGTTCAGAATTACTCAGAATCATCTTGTAACACTTCAAAATGAATCAGAATTATCTTGTAGCATTTTGGAATGACTCAGAATCATCTCATAAGGCTTCAAAATGACTTATAATCATCTTGTAATGCCTCAGAATAATCTTGTAACACCTCAAAATGACTCATAATCATCCTATAACACTTTAGAATGACTTAGAATCATCCCCAAATGACTCGGAATCATCTTGTAACACTTTAGAATAAGTCAAAATCATTCCGTAACACCTTATAATAACTCAAAATCATCCCATAACGTCTTAGATCATCTCGAAATCACCCTAAATAGTTCAGAATCATCCCATAATGTCTCACATCATCTCAGAATCATCCTAGAACATCTTGGAATTATCCCGTAATGTCTTAGATCATCTTGAGATCATACTACAACGTTCCCGCATCACACCACATCACACCACATCAAAATGACATCAAAAACCCTAATTCCTCTATTAATTGAATAATACATTATTTAATTAATTCACTTTTTTTATCATTTCGGACAAATTTTATAAATTTTATTTATTTAGTAAAGTCCCCAAAACTCTAATTTCTCTATTAATTAAATAGAACAACATTATTTGATTAATTCATGTTTCATCATTTTGACCAATTAAATAAATTTCATTTATTTAATAAAGTCCTAATCCCACCTTGTTTCATCCTGATTAATTAAATAATGCAAATTATTTAATTACATCACTAAATCACCCTATTCCCCTAAGTGGGTTAAATTATTAAATAGTAATTTTATTACGACACTTTCCCTCTAAAATTTGAATAATTAAATCAAACTATTCAAATCAATTATCAAAAATCAAATCAAAACTAATGCAACTTTGTCTCCAAAAGTCAAACTTGTTTTGCAGATTCAAACTCCAAACATGAATTAATTAATTCATATTCCTTACCCACTTTCTGATTGAGAAAATTACGATTTCAGACTAAATAATATAATTTGTTAACTAATCAATCTATTTTGTTAACTAAAACAACACCTTCCTAACTAAGCCATCAAAAACTTGACTGATCAATCTATTATATTATCTGATCAATCACATCCCTCATAGCCAATCTATCTCCCAATCACATAAATTGTGCAATCTACTTTGCACAATTCTCTCATGTTTAAATCCTCTCAACATAGTTCGATTGTTGATCTGGATATTCTTCAAAATAATCTTGATCACCCATTTCAAATATCATTTTCTATAAAACAAACCTCTCTCCTCATAAAAAAAGATCAGAGAATTAACATACATTGAGCAATGAAGTTCTGTCAAGATCATCCTTGAGAGAGCATCCATTATGTTCGATCAACCAAACACAACAAGCATTCATCCACACTTTAAACACAAAATTTGAAGGCTTCGTTGTGATAAGAACAATCCAACATCAAGCAAATACACTCTACTACAGGATGGTAAAAGATATATTTTATTCTCATTTGGTAATTAGTAGGTTCATTATCATGCTTGCAATAGAATAGTTTCAATTTCGTATGTGTAGGAGTTTCTAGATCTTAGATTTAAGCATTTTGGCTGTAGATTAGATTTCTTTGTCAAATTGCTTCTATTTCCTTCTTGGATCATTAATCTAACATCCTTCTTCCCCCTCACACATTCTGTCACACCCGGTGGGACCCTTGTCCCCTCCTCTAACATTTGTTTGAGTCATTTTTTAAGCTGCAAGTCCCAAAAACACTTATGCCAATGTTTTCACGCACTCATCCAGAAGACCTGAGAATCTGTCCGGAAAGTCTGAGCATTTGTCTATCAATAAAACTGTGCATTTTTAAGAAGAATGACACATTTTTTAGAAGAACTGCACATTTTTCATGGGAATGGCACATTTGTGTGAAAGTGGTGCATTTGTAATTTCTTAAGTTAGTATTGTCTGAAAGGGTCTTTTAGCACTTGTTTCTAAAACTATGTAGTTGTTTGAAATTTTGTGCATTTGTATTTTCTGTTCTAAGCAATTTTTCTGATGGAAAAATGCACAATTCGTGCACTCTTGTAATATTTATTTTCACTAACAAGTGTTTATTTTTGGATGTGTAAGCAGGAGTTGATAGATTTGATGTAGGATTCCAATGAATCTAATATGTTTATTGTAGGGAAGATGATTGGTCCCAATTGTTGAAGTTACTTTTTTTTAACTTAAGAATTTTCATTTAGTGCTCTAAAAATGAACAACAAACTCACACTTGATTTTGGTGTTGATAAAATGGTTTTTTTTTAAGCTTTTTAACTTAGGAATTTTCATTTGGTGCTCATAAAAGGAACAAAAACACTTCATTTTTGGGCTCTAAAAAGAACACATATAATGTTTTCATAAGTAGGAACCTTTAATTTTGGTGCATAAAAAGAGTGAAATCATTTTTCATTTTGTTGACCCACTCACATTTTTACATTTGTTGACCAAGATAGGACAAGGATTTCCTTTCTTAGAAACACCTCCATTGGAGCTCATAAAAATGAACAAATTTTTCTTTGTGATATTTCACCATTGCTATCTTAATTTCTTGATGTGTTGAACATTTCATATTGGTGCAAATTAAAAAGAACTTTATTTTATTTATTCACAATTTTTTGGGGATAACATCACTTGAGGTGTTTAAAATGAATCAAATTTCTATGGATCATCCATTGTGCATTCAGTGATTGGAAAAGCTAAAGTGTTTTATCTTCTCCCCTCACACCTTTTGGCAATCTTGGGTGAGCAAAAGAACATTTTAAAGCATTGCACTTTATTTTTAAGTTTACCTTAAAGAGGGGGCTTTCCTTGAGATACATCCCACCCTGGAGAACTCATTGCAAGGTCTCAAAGCATGTTTAGTGATGAGCTATATGAAAGTTTACAAACTCATAAGAAAGTAGCTTCAAGCCATGTTGACAACAGACTACACCTAATCCCATACCTTAAGTGGAACGAGAACGGTTAAATATTTTTAAGTGGCCAATGGGTGAGTGTCATATTTACGCGTTCATAGTTATCACTAAGAACCAAATTATTTTAGATGCCACCCTATTATCCAAAAAGATTCTTTGAAAGTGGTGCATCAAAATTTACTTCCAAGAAGTTACTTTCCATGTCTAACTACAAGACCACACCATAATTTGCATGTACAATTGTCTCTTCGGAGCATGAGGTAGGCCTACCTATGAGAATGGTGTCTATCTTGTAGGGTTGTAATTTCTAGTTTATGTTAGACTTGGTCCATTAGATTCAAAAAAAATGACATCAAATTATGTGTTTGATTTAAATAAAAAAAAAATTCAAAACAAACACTAAATGAGATGGTTAAACCACAAACCTTTGATTTAGTGCACACTTGTGAGAGAAGCCTTATGTTTGCACCGCTTTGAAAGGATATTTCATTAGAGGTTTCTAAACATTATAGCTTTGATTTGAGGCTACATTAACCAAAGTAAACATTTGGAAACTATGGCTTGGGTGTTGTGATTTCACAACCTAAGTTATAGATATGAAGGTCACATAGGTCCATGCTTGTTGATTCAGTCCAATTGTTGTCTTATCACTTGCTATATATACTTCAAAACATGAAGAAAAAGTTGGAAAATATTTGTTCACAAGATCATTGTTCGAACCAAAAAACTTGGAAATACAGAAGGTTAGATAGTCCCACATCCATTATTACCATCCTGCTTATTTGAAATCAAAATCAAACAAACCATTAAGGTCATTCCTCCACTTAGATTTCCATGATTTTAATAGTTAATTGGGACTCACAGATGCTACAAGTAGAATTTCCCACAACATATCCTCTGGATAAGGAAGTGGTTCACATGGACCTTAGTTCTTCAACATTTTTATTTCCAAAGAATTAGTATCATTCCAAAATAGAAATCAAACCCTAGGGTCTTGAGCTTCACAACAACCATCCCATAACACCACCAAAATTTATGACCATTTGGTGACCAACTACCCCAATTCAACAACCAGATCTTGTAGCACCAATCGTTCAACCTAGTCTCACATATATTGAAGGTGAACAAACAAACATCATAAGAAAATTAAGAACCTTCATTTTTTAGAACAATAAAACACCCAACTAATTTATCGCCACATCAATTGTCCTAGATGAAGAGGGAGAGAAAGCTGACATAGTAGCATAGAGACCCATATTATTAGCACCCACATGTCAATAATTATTTCCTTCATGATCTCACATAAGGTCAAGATCCCGAAGATAAAGACTAGAGGTCATCATTTTAGACTCAGGTTTCTAAGTCCAAAATCTCTCAAGAAACACCTTTGGGCACTTCACGAAACCAAAACTAGGTTGGGATATAAATTCTACAAATGAGCTTCTAGGAACAATCTCAACTTATACTCCTTCTATTATTGTCAAAATCTAGGTCTGTTCCAACAGTTCTAGTATCTTACATAATCTATAGGACAACATTAAGTCTTTATAATTTGAGTCAAATAGTACACCACTCTCCCATAGGAGACCTAAGTTGTTTATGACAACCATGAGATCACAACATAGGAAGCAAATGGAAGCAAGAAAGAAAAACACTAATAGCCCCACCAACAAACACCGCAAATAACGGAAGTGGCCCATAAGGATATAAATCAAGTGACCTTTTGATAGGGTATTGAATATCAAAAAATCCCCAAAATATGTCCATCTATTACCCAAATCATTCTTATCAAGGGGAACAATATCAAATAGGGCAACAACATCAAGGGTTTCAAAATCCCCATCAAGGAATAAGTCAAGAACATCAAAATTCCCTAAATAAAATGGAGAGAGATCTTCAGGAATTTAAACAAAGACAAAATCTGATGTATCATCGATGCCATGTGAAAATTCAAAACATTACATATCCACAACTAATAGACATCATTACACAAACACCTCAATATACACATCAACAACACTTCCAATGTCTACAATATCCAAAATTTCTGCAACACTAAGGTGTACCTCAATCACAATATCAAGAAATTTTTCAATAGCAAGGTGTACCTCATGTGCAATATAAAAAAATGTACCTCAAACAAAGTATCAAGGAGTTCCAAAAAATCAAGAGAAAAACAATTGAGAAAATCCACAAAGGAAAGATGCCCAATCTAGAATGAAATTCACCCCTTTGGGAGAGACTTTAGAGGTAATCATGTACAAACTAGTACAATAGGAAATTATCAAAATCAAAGATAGTCCAACTTATGGTGAACCAAGCTTTAAAATTCCTTGGAATAACCAGTACAAACGATGTGAGTTCCAAAAAATCAAGGGTCACCCAATGAACAAATGTGCAACACTCAAAAACCTCATCCAAGACCTCATTGATTAGGGAGAAATAGCTATTAAAAATGACATTCAAGGGTCATCTACCAAAAAAAACAATGATGATGTCTCAACCTCAAAAGTTAAAAGAAACGATCAAGAGCTATCTATCACCGATCACATTGACAATGTTTCTACATCATCAAGTGAGCAAGGGGACATACATCAAGAATTTAATCCCAAGCATGATAAAAATAAATCACCAAAGTCTAGCAATGACCTAGTCCAAGATATATTGGTACCATCCAACCTCATGGAAATACATATTGATGATCAAGAGACTCTTGATCCAACACTTATACCCAATGCAGAAAATCTAAGCCATGAGTCATTACCCATACATCCAAATTTTGAGGAAATCCAAGGATCCTTTACAAGAAAACCTTTCTTTGAAATTCATCCATGTCAAGAATGCGATCCAAAGCATGTCAAATATGATATCGAACAAAGTCAAGATAAAGAATTCCTATCATCAAAATACTATAATGACTTGGTAGATATCTTCCAAGACATCCCATGTTTTGCAAATGAAGAACAAATCCATATACCAAGCACACATACATCTACCAATGAGATGCTTTCTCCTAATGGACATGTAGATGATCTTCATCTAAAATAGGAGTCTCATACTCTTGAAATAATTACCAAAGAACAAGAGTCTCCTACTCTTAACATCTCCACAAAGGGTAAAAACATATCAAAAGCTAGAGACATTAGAAAGGGATGATGAAGAAGACTTGTACATAAGTTGTAAATCAGAAACATCCTGTGGAGACATATTAGAGATAGATCATAAAGAAGACTTATATATAAGTTATGAATTAGAAACATCCTATGAAGACATATCAAAAATGAATCATGAGAAATAATTTTGTGTGGATAGTAAATTAGAAACACCTCTTCAAGAAGCATTAAAATATGATATTCTAGAAGATTAGGTTAAACTTATGAATTAGGAAGGTATCCCACATTTGAATGATCCTATCAGTGAAGAATCTATCAAATTTGAAGATCCACAACAAAGAAGAGAAAGAAAAAAACCTTATTTCCAAGGTAAGACATATCCTAGACTACAAATGAAAAATTTCAAATGATTTAGTATCAAGGCATAGGATTAGCTCTACATGAACAGGGTATCTTAGAACTAGTGCAGACTATGGGAAATCCTAAGAATTGAGGTATTAATTATTTAGTAACTAAGGGAGATAAAAAAATCAAGGATACCTCCATAATACTGGGGGGAACTTTATCTAATGCAAGCATCAACATATAAAGCATGAAGAGTCCTTATGATAAAATTGATACCAACACTACAACTAGCCATATCATGAATCATAATCCACACATATTTTAACCCTCTCATTGGGATCAACAACAAAATAAAAATCTATATCAAAGAAAGGAAAAAATCATTGAAGCAAAATAATTATCAAACAAAAATGGACAAGAAAGATTCAAATGGATACAAAAGAAAAAAGAAAATTATCCCTATCAAACTCTATTAGTCAAAGAAACTATGGGGAAAAATTAAAAAGGGAAGTTCATTCGTCAAAGATATCCAACAATCCAAAATAAATGTTCAAGAGAAACTTACAAGGTATATGAAGACATTGGTACCAATCGAATCTCCATATCCACCCATCATTGCTCATCATCCCAAGTTTGGAGAGTCAAAGGTTCCAAACTGTCAACCAATCCATCTAGATATCATATCCCTCAACGTATTTTTCCATCCATGATATCCAAAACTCACATTAACCATGTGTTGGTAGTAAATATTTATCATAAGAACTCTAAGGGAACTCTATCAAGATGTGCACATCAAGGTAAGGTTAACTCCAATATCAACAAGGAAGATATAAATTATCATGGGTTACATTCAAGCACCTATATCCTAGGAAAAAAAATCCTCCAAGCAATATATATCATTCACACATCATGTGAGTAACAAAAACCATATCAAAACCAATAGCGTCTACATCAAAACCACTAGGTGGTTCAACATGAGAAAAAAAATTTCACCGTGATGAAAAACTGGTAAAAAGGCATCTTGTGTGACATAAAAAAATAAATCAAGAAAATCAAGAAAAAAAGTCAACCGTCCTCTAGTGAAAACCACTATGGTTGAAATTTGGACATGTACCATGGTGAAAACCTAGCAAACATGCATCATGTGTAGAAGCAAGCATCTATGTGCACCATTTCAGATGGAAGCATCTTAGCCTATCCATAATGAACCCAAGCCATTGTTTCCAAAATCTAGCTTATCTTGATCTTGACAAAAGTTTGATATACATTTTACACTTTCTTATGGAAAAAATCTTGACATGGGTCACTATCATTTATCTTATCTTATCTTATCCAACATTATCTAAGCCATGAGGCATTATCCAAAGAGGGCATAATTTATCCAAACATGTTATCCTATCACAAGATAATCTATCATTGCTAGACATTGGGGGAAAAGACTTGCATCTTGCTTCAGAATAAATTTTGATCTATGTCTTCTAGATCACATTGTGATCTAGGAATTTATATCAACAATAATGTATACCTTCCAACGCACCACTAGGGTAACCTTAAAAAAAATCCATCCTAAACAACAAGGTGTACCACCAACACACTAGCAAGGTAACCTTCAAAGATCATGACAAATATGGACTATTCCTTCGCTCAAAATTTTTAAGATATCAATAGTTGCTTGAACCCCACAGCTAGTTCATGTAATCTTTTCCACAACATATTCTCTAGACAAAGAAAATTGAAGTATCAATCCAAGTTGTCAACATCTTATACCCCAAGAAAAAGGTTAAAAATCCAAAAACATTAAAAATAAAACAATATCGTTAGATTATTCCTTCACTCAAATAGTCTAAGATATCAAAAATTGCTTGAACCCCACAACTAGTTCAAGTATATTTCTTGCAACATATCCTATGGACACAAAAATGGGATATCAATCAATACTATCAATTATGTTTACCCAAAAAAAAATCATATTCTAAGTCAAGTGGTCGAACTATGTGTACAAAATAGGCAAGGCCTATTAGCCCTTGAGACCCTAGGTCAGTCTCCTTAGGTTTCCAACATGATTTATTTCAACTTAGTCAAAAAACATAAAATCCAAAAAAATTTAAAATTTACAAAATCCAAAAACATTCACAAAAAAAAAACCCCATGAAACTAGTAATCGGATCAAACGAATCTCAAAGTCATCTCTCACTTGGCTACAGTGGTTTGAGGACCACCTATAATCATTTTAAACCAAGATGTTAGGGTTTCATTCTCAACATGTCAAACAACACAAAATTATACAAAACATGATGACAAACGACATTTAGCATGACAACAAGAAAATGCTAACATGGTTTAAATGAAAGAAAGGAAAATGCAAGCTCACAATACCAATGGAAAATTTAACTGCACAAAAACTAAAAAACACCTACACCATTGCAAAGATCATGAAATTCTAACCATTTTAAAAAAAAGCATTGAAATATAATTTTGTATGACCAAGATATGATTGTTTGAAGATAGGGTAAAATTACAAGTCACAAAGCAAACAAAAGCAAGATTTTAGGACAACTACATGAAACAAAAATGAGATTTTAGGACAACTACATGAAACAAAAGTAATATTTTAGGAAACTGCATAAAACAAGTGTGCAACTTTAGAACAACTACATAGTTTTCAAAAAACTGCACCATATTAGGACAACTACATTAAACCAAAGTGCTAGTTTATGACAGTAGCACAAATTTTAGACAAAATCATAGTGTTAATAGTAAAAAAGTGCCAAAATTGATGCAACTACTCAAAAATCACCATAAATTTTATATTGACTCAAGAAACTTTGCACACATATAATGAGAATGTAACGAAACAAAACAAGAAGCAACAAGTTACATACTATGAAACTGATTACTAAAGGACATCCAGACTCTTGAAACACATCGACATGATATGAGGCTCCCTGAACCCTCACCACAACTCCTTAGAAACTGACAAAACAAAAAAATTCAGATAACTTGAAAACACAACAAAAAATGTTCATCAAATAAACATCAAAAATCACAAAAATCCTATTTCTTCCATCACCTATTCACAATAATGGTTCATCGATAATAAAAAAATTGTCACACTCACCATTTGACAAAATAGACAAACAAACAAAGGAACATCAAAATCTAGAACTTTCAAGCAAATAAAATCACATAAGAGTTGACTATAAACATAGAAACAAAATGCCCAAAGTATCAACTACCTATCTTTTTAAACAAGTCCTAGCAAAATCCTGAGATATGCCTTAACGGATCCATTCCTTTGATAGACATGATCAACAATAGATAATAGCCCCACCCTAAAAAAATATTGCAAGTGATACTGCAACTTTTTTTTAATCTTTTTGTGGTCTTACTTTTTGTGATTTATTTTATCGACTCATTCCCAAGATCTCTCAAGGATGTCCAAAAGGATTTTGAGAATAAGGAATTGGGGCAATTGAGCATCATTTAAATTTGTTGTTTGTAGGATATATTTATAATATTACCATGGTGAATAATTTCTTTATTGAGTATGGATGTTGTATTAAAATAGTTCATGAAATAGTTACATGTTAGGTATTCTATACCTCTTGTGTAACTGGTTCAATTTTTTTTCATGCAATTCCCCCTATACTTTAAACAAAGTTTCTGTATGTCTAGCATGAAAAAATATACCCTTTTTTTGTAGAGTCAAATTCCATGCAATATATACAAAATCACCTTGGTAATTCATACCTTGGTGCATCGTATCTATTTGCTACATCAAAAAGGATTGTTCGAACAATGAAGTATCTAAAGTGAAGAAAGGCCACATCATCAAATCTATCCATCATCATATTTCTACTAACTAAGAAACAACATCATATTTCTTCTAATTAACATAATTTTTCTATCTATCATAATATTTATTCTAATTAACATTATTTTATATCTATCATCATAATTCTTCTAAATTAACAATCATCATGCATAACACATCATCAGTACCATATCCGTTATGTATCCACAAATGTTATCAAAACATATCATGATGATAATAAACCAGTTAAAAAAATCATGTATCATGTATGGGTAATTCATTTATCAACATCCATCATCGTAAAACAAGACAAAGTATGATTCCTACATCTACATCATATCCATACATCAAAAAAGGGAAAAAACAAAAAATAAACATACATCATCATATATCACCATCACATACAAACACAATGAGGCTGAAACAAAGAAGGTCTATCTCATATATATATCATAATCATAAAAAAAAAAAATGTTGAATAAGTAAATCTGCAATGACACAAGTGTGATAGGAAAGTACAAAAATCATAACATATATAAGAGGTCTCGAATGAATCAATGAATATGTATAATACACATGTCTACAAAATTCCTTTGCATGATGAAACAACATAAAGATCAGGTATCAAAAATGGTAAAGCCCCAACAAGATGGATAGAACACTACTAAAAAACAAAATGATTGGGCTGTCTAACAAAAGGATCACCTACACCAACACCAACACCACCACCGCCATCACTCGTAGCACTAGGCTCCCCAAAACATGGACACTGAGATGCCTATAGATACCTATCTCGCTCTGATCACATACCATCATGCTCTGTCTAGAGAGTTTCTCTCTTTTCTATTAGTAACAGTACTTGAGCATTTGCAACATGTCATCTAACAATATCACTCTCCCAATCTGCCCAAAGAGAATCTCTCTCTGCTTTCAGTAATACTACCTGAGTCTCTTCCACATGTAGTCTACCAAATGCACTATCTTTCTCAACCCTCATAGTATCTCGTTCAAACCTCAAAGTATCTACCAAGGCCTCTGTGACTTGTTGCCATGCAATCTCTACATCTCTATCCAAAATTATCTAAGATAGCAAAAAATCAACATCCCTAGCTAGTGGAGGAGTATCTGGAACCTGTCTTTGACCTTGTGCATGAGGCACCCACTCATCCTTAATATCCTCTACCTCATCACATCCAATTCAACCTAAATGCTCTACCAGAACCTCAACACAAATTCACTCATCGTGACAACCTATGATGCCAACTTTTCCCACAATAGGACCACATCTAGGATCAATAAGCCTCAAAGGCCTATTATGTGTCCACCACTCCTCATAATTGTGAGTAGTACCTAGATCTACCACTCCACCTGACCAACCCCAAACAACTAGGGAAAGTATTGCAAAATCAATAGTAACAATATCTGCATCAACCTAGATATCCCATATACAGACCTCCCGACAAGTCTAACCAAACCGAGCCTCATAGGCATCAAGAATGTGCCCCTATCTCTCACCAAACTGACAACAGACTAGATCGGGTAGATAATGCTCTATCACAAATGATGAATAGCCAAGAAAACAACGCGTCTATCGGTAATACACCAGCTGATATGCATCCTCTATCCAAGCCTCATAGCTCATGTAAGGTCTCCATACAAAACCATACATCTCATCAAACACACAACACCAATAATGCAGATCCCCAAGCAAAGTGTATTGCATAAAATCCCCATAATGATAATACTATGGATCACTCAGAGAACAATCATGAATTCCATCAAGATGAGTCACTGCAATATGCTCCCACTCCTAAACATGCAAAAGGGATACACCTATAGAAAATGGCCTCCCACCTCGATACACCACCTCATGCATATCTCGGTAAAGGTGGGAAATCAAACATGAACCCCAAGAATATCTTGTACCATGCTCAAGCATACTCTTAATACATACACCCCAACCCACTAAAAAATATCAACCTTGTCTATCGAGAACAACTAATCTTGATACCAAGCCACAAAGTACAAGAAAAATAGGGTTTGCGCTATCTAAAAAATTAAATAAATCAATCTCTACATCACGAACATCCACACCTAATAATCGTTGCATAGCATGAGAACCTTGATGAATCTAGTATGTAACAATCTCGCCATGAATAGGAAGATGAATAATCCTCCACACATCCTCTAGAGTAATGGTTTCCTCCCCTATAGGAAAATAAAAAGAGGATGTTTCATAGTGCCACCTCTCCATGAGAGTGGTTAACATTGCCATATGGGTCATGATAGGAAGCATGTAATAGATATGATACAAATCCACTACATCAAGAAATTCTTGTTCGAATACATTGAACTGGGCAATAGGATCAAACAAGTAATGAGGATGTCTCTATCTCTCGTCATGAGCGGTCGGAGATTCGCTTGTAAGCGACATAAACCAAGATATTAGGGTTTCACTCTAAACAAGAGAAGAAACATAAAACAACACATGCTAGATGAAAAATGACATATATGATGCTAAATAGGCACAAGTTAGGGTTTACAACAAAGTCATGGTAACAAAATGATGCTTAAAAAAAATGAACATAAGTTAGGGTTTCACTCTAAATAAACAAAGAAACATAAAATGACACGTGCTAGATAACAAATGACATGTATGATGCTAAACAAACACAAGCTAGGGTTTCAATCTAATAAAGTGAAGAAACATAAAATGACACATGCTAGATGACAAATGACATGTATGATGCTAAACATACACAAGCCAGGGTTTACAACATAGGTATAGTAACAAAATGATGCTTAACAAAAAGTCAACATAAGTTAGGGTTTCACTCTAAACAAGTGAAGAAATATAAAATGGCACATGCTAGATGACAAGCGATAGTTGAGATGATAAAAGAACACAAGCTAGGGTTTTAGAACACAAACATGATGATAAACGACATTCATGATGGTAAATAAACACATGTTAGGGTTTAGAACAAAGATATGATAAAAATGACAGACAAAGAGTCAATAACCAGATTTTGAGATAAATTCTCAACAAGAGATAGACAAAAGTGCCAAGTTTGAACAAATGTGTATTTTTAGGATAATTGCACAAAAATTTGGGTGTAGTTCTAGGAAAACTGTGCAATTTTCAGACAATTGCTCAGTTTTTGAACAACTGCTCAAAACAAATGCACCGGTTTTGAACAACTGCACACTTTTTTGGATAGAAACACCAAAAACACCTGAAAAATGTGCCAAAACCGAGACAAATGCACCAAAACAAGAACAAAAACATGATGAAAGTGAAAGGAAAAAATTACATACTGGGGCATTGATGTTTGAAGGTTGTCTATACTCTTGAATGAGCTCAAAATGATGTGGGGAAACCTCGAATCTCGACATTCTCCCTCAATAACTGACAAAATACAGAATCTAGAGACAAGAATTAGCAAAAGAAACCAAGAAAAAATGATCCAATTTGAAGAAAAATTACCTATATAACAACTCAAGGAAATCCTAATTTCATCTAGGAAACCCTAATTATACTTAGGAAATATTTCTACTTACAAATTAGAAGCTTTGAAATGAGAAATGATGCACATCAACAAAGAATATGTCAACCAAAAACATCGAAACAACAATACAATAGTGTCAAGAGACTGACCTCAAATCTTGAAATTTTCGATCAACAAAGAATATTTCAACAGAGTCCTACCATCATTCCACTAAATGGTGGGGCATCATTTTTTTTTCAAAAAAAATAAAATCTTAAAAAAATAATCTTTGAAACAAAGCAACCAATACTTTGTATCAAAGAGGGGGAAAATGTAGACATGTAATATTGACTTGACACCTATCACACAACCTTGAACGACATCAAACAACACTAAAAAACATCGAACAACCTCAAACAACATCAAATGATATGGAACATCATCTCTGGTCATCTCAGAATGACTCAAAATCATCTGATAACACTTTAGAATGACTCAGAATCATCTCACAACACTTTAGAATGACTCATAATAATCTTGTAACACTTCAAAATGACTCAAAATCATCTCGTAACACTTCAGAATGACTCAGAATCATCCCATACCACTTTGAAATGACCCAAAAAATATCTTTTATAGCCTTAGAATGACTTGAAATCATCTTGTAACATCTCAAAATGACTCAAAATCATCCTATAACACTTCAGAATGACTCAGAATCATCCCGAAATGACTCAAAATCATCTCGTAACACTTTAGAATAACTCAAAATCATCCCATAATGTCTCAGATCATCTTGGAATCATCTTGAAATAGTTTGAAATTATCCTGTAATGTCTCTGATTGTCTTGCATCATCTCGAAATCATCCCAGAACATCTTGGAATTATCTCGTAGTGTCTCAGATCATCTTGAAATCATATTGCAACATTCTCATATCTCACCACATCGCGCACAACATTGAAATGACATCAAAAACCCCACTTCCTCTATTAATTGAATAATACAACATTATTTAATTAATTCACATTTTCATCATTTCAGACAAATTTAATAAATTTCATTTATTTAATAAAGTCCCAAAAACCCTAATTCCTCTATTAATTAAATAATGCCAATTATTTAATTACGTCACTAAATCACCTTATTCCCCTAAGCGGATTAAATTATTAAATAATAATTTAATTATGACACTTTCCCTCTAAAATTTGAATAACTAAATCAAACTATTAAAATCAATTATCAAAAATCAAATAAAAACTAACACAACTTTGTTTGCAAAAGTCAAACTTGATTTGCACATTCAAACTCCAAAAAGGAATTAATTCATATTCATCACCCACTTTTTGATTAAAAAAATTATGATTGCTGACTAAGGAATCTAATTTGTTAACTAAAACATCACCTTCCTAACTAAGCTATCAGAAACTTGACTGATCAATCTATTGTGTTAACTGATTGAGAAGGTATGTGTAGGATCATGATGGGCCAAAAAGTGGCGATATCTAAGTGATATGATGGCCCATGTGGCTGACGACTTATTTTTACCCAAAATTGATTAAATGAAAAGGGTTTTTAAAGGAGATTCTCAACTTTTCACAAATATAAATTATGCTTTACTTTGAATTTAAGAAATAATTATTATTCATTTTCTATTTGAATTATGACTAAAGTCCTGATTGATAAGCTAATTGAAAAATATCTATAGCTTTCAAACAATATCACATTTTTTGAATCTGAAACATGTGTCACATTCTATGCTTCACATACTATAGGATAAAAATAATAACTGAATTTCATGAAGTTTTGACCAAGTTAAGGTGGTTAGACATATGAGTTTTTATATTTTTAAAAAATTGTAATAGAAAAATCATAATTAATTATTTACTTGGAAAAAAATTACAAAAAAAATGCATCACATCGAGACATGAGTCCCCTACTTATATCTAAAATATTATAAAAAAATATTATCATTTTATTGTGGTTAGGGTGGCTAGACAAACACCTACTTCTTATTTTTTCCCTAAAATTTAAGTACTACTACATTGAAATTTCAAATTTTCATCAAATAGATTTAAAAAAAAAAAAACCTAGTAGTTTAGAAGCTACATTCATTTTTTTACAAATTCTATTCTTACATATTTTTGAAATAATATAGATAGCTTATTCAAAATTTTATATCAAGTTTCCTAACTCTGATTTTTTGAATTTTATTGCCACTTAAGGGCCTGTTTTTTCCATGATGATTGTGCAAATACCTATCAATCACATCCCTTACTGGCCAATTTATTTCCCATCACACAAATTGTGCAATCCACTTTGCACAATTCTCTCATGTCTAAATCTTTTCAACACAATTTGACCGTTGATTTGGATATTCTTCAAAACAATCTTGATCATCCATTTCAAATCTCATTTTCTATATAAAAAACCTCTCTCACAAAAAAGGATCTAAGAATCAACATACATTGAGCAACGAAGTGCTGCCAAGATCATCCTTGAGAGAGCTTCATCCACTATCTTGGATCAACCAAACACAACAAGAATTCATCCGCACACAAAATTTGGAGGCTTCTCTATGATAAGAACAATCCAACATCAAGTGAATACACTCTACTACGGGATGGTAAAATCTATCTTTTGTTCTCATTTGGTAATTAGTAGGTTCATTATCATGCTTGCAATAGAATAGTTTCAATTTTGTATGTGTAGGATTTTCTAGACTTTAGCTTTAAGCATTTTGGCAGTAGATTAGATTTCTTCATTTGATTGCTTCCATTTCCTTCTTGGATCCTTAATCTAACTCCTTCTCCCTCACACACTAATACCCCTCCATTATCAGAATCCTTTCGTGGCACAAGAGTAAAAAGGTATTGGGAATGGTCTGAGTCAGTATCCGATTCATTGCTCAAAGGACTAGTTGATTCCTCCATGGGAGAGTTGTGCCTTCCCATATAAGAATAATAAGCCTTGTGGTACTTGCTCTTCATCTTCCTACAAGACTTGTCTAATTTTCCACCAAACTTACCATGGTTATTACCGACAACCCTGTTGGTGTTTTTTACAACCTAAGCAGACTTCCCGAAAGCTTCTATGAGCTTACCACGTTCAATAATAAAAGTCTAGGAAGTGGTTTGGCCAAATCAACAAGAAAAGTGATAATTATAGTTCTCGTACACTTCGGGATCTATAAGATCCAGGGAGTATTCCCTACAATGTGTTCTTCAAATTGTAGACATGGAAAATATACAATTTGATCTGAGACATTGGATCTTGATTTACTAACACCATTTCTTCCTAAATCATACTCTCAACTTATCATCACTTTTCATCTCTCAATTAGATAAATCGTTATTTATTTAATTAGGTCTTTCTCCCCTGTTGATGATCCTTTGTCTTTGGACATTTAAATAATTTATTTTATTTAAATTAAATCTCTAAATTTCTCTTATTAAATTGAATAAATTAAACATTATTTGATTTAATCTAACATTACCCCCTTTATTTAAATAAATCAAAATCATTTATTTAATTAAACCCTTCCTCTCAATTTGATTAAAATCAATTCATAAATTTAAGTCTAAATTGTCACATCTCCTAAATTCCTCATTAAATTAATTAAATTTTGATTAATTTACTCTTAATCTATGTCACATTCTCTAGATAATACAACTTTCACAATAAATAAATTACTTTGATTTATTAAATCTCTATTTTCCCTCACATGGCATAAAATGGGAATACTCCCTCAAGTTTGAATTCGAAAAGTCCAAGTGGATGGGTACTTCCAACAAGGCATCCAATCCTCTTACATGTCCTTTTCCTTGAGCCAAGTGAAATTAACTCCATTTCCTTAATCCCCCCTAAACATGTCACTTCATCAAATTTAAAATTCAAACTTGCACATTGATCAAAATGTGCTTATTCCTCAACCATTCACATCTTGACAAGTGGCACTTGGCCATTGGGTGTTGAATGATCCCACATTTCTTATTTTCACTCTCTCTTCCATTTTTGAAATCTATAAATGAGAGACTCTTCCTCTCATTCTATCATCCACAATTTGAGTAAACTTATTATACTCAAATCCATCTTCAAGCATAGCCATTTCATCTATTTTTATCAAGTTCTTAACTAGGTTATGCAAGAAGTCAACCATCAAGTGGATCAAATCATCAAAGCTTACAAAGGAGTTGGGAAAGGGATGATTTCAACATACCAATTGGCACCAACTCCCCCATGGGATCAAGAGTTTGCATACTTAATTAGGATTTCACTTGTTTTTCATGTTTTATTTCTCGTTTTTCCTATTTTAAGTATTTGTAAATGGATTTCATGGGGAATCTTGATTCTCACTTGCATTTGATCTAACGTTGTGCTTGTTTGCTATATTTGTGTAGGTATAGGATTAGGGTTCACACAAATATAAATTAAATAATTTCAACTGCACATGTATGAACAACATATAGATTCCCCATCCATGCTAAAAGGATGAAATCCTTCAAATAAATTGGCTATTCCTCGACAAGGGTCAGGTCCTATTAGTAGAGAATCACAAACACAACTAAAATAGTTTGATAGGAAATATCTGGATAAAACATTCTAAAGTCAAAATATAAGATATGAGAAACATAAGCATGCTCTGAATACTAGTGCCATATCCTAAAGCATAGAGTCAAATGAGGAAACTGAACTATAGGGAAAATTTCATCTTAGACAATTATGATCTATATGAATTGCATTACAATCCAGATATTTGTACTAAAGTCTATCACTACTTTATGAATCCAATTGCTAGCTTGCATGAAATTACACATTAACTGAAGCATTTAACCAATCCTTTGAACTAGAGCCATCATTAAAATTTAATTCATAGTAAAGAACAATTAAGATCAATGAAAAGAATCTTGGACTAAAATTTCATTAATAATTCATAGAAGATATCACAATAGGAGAGAAAAAAAACTCAAGATAGTTTCATATTCAATAAAAACATTCCTAAGAACCCCATAATTGACCAAGTTATTTTATCTAACTCAAAAAATTAAGACAAGGACTTACTTTCATACTCTTTGTATCACTAAACTCTTCTTTCTCAAATCTTGGAATTAAAAGCAGACCTTGCACCACGACCCAAAATTCACTTTTATAAAAGGGAGCAAAACAAGCTTTAGGCCAAAGGGTACACATGTCCATTTTTTATTGGACCGCTAATTCCCAATTCAGTTACATTTGCATCATGCGATTGGAGGGAAAAGGCATAAGACAAGAATAATCATTAGTTTCTATGGAGGAAGAGAAACCACCTTTCAAAGGGAAAATCATTCATACCAAAGGAATCTTTAACCATTATAACACTTTATTCCACTTAAGCAGCTTGTACCTAAAGTCAAGAGAAGAATTCATATTTTCAATTGTAACTTCCGAGGCCAGACTTGTATTATACATGACCAAGTCGCATTTCTCAACCTTAGTACTCATATTTCAAAATCATCGGTGAACACCCTTTTTCATAATTCAAAATATTCCTTAGATGACCACTTATGAGAAATAACCTGATTAATCTTATCGTGATAGGGTGCATATTTTACCATTACTGACGTGGCCTCCTTATCAAATTATTCTAAGAAACTAATGAAAAATTATATTTTCTCAAGTCTATTCTCCAGCATACCAATGCTAACATTTCTACATATCTCATGTGTTTGAGCTATCATTATATTAGCCATTTTATCTTTCCAAACCTCCAAAGGTTTTACCTCATCATGACTATACATAATTCATGGTAATGGAGTTAAGTCCATTCCATCATATTTGGCCTGTAACTCTTTGATCTTTAATTCCATAGGGGAAAAATACCTCTAAAATTTTTTCTCCACAACTCCTTTGACAAATTGATAATTTGATATAACCATAGGATACTTATCCCCATGTTGTTTTTCTCCCACTGCCATGAATGCCAATTTCTCAATTCTAGGGCTCCATCTATCCACTAATGGGGTGGCCAACTCTCTATCTCTCGGGAACATTAGAGCATAACTTGTATGAAAACTATTTAATTTTCCCTGGATCCTCATGTTTTAGTGTCTCCACATAGTGTCCAAAATCACTGAATTTCTCTTCCCCACTAATTCTCGAATTTGTTGCACCATCTCCTTATAATCATCAAATTGACAAATTAATTTATCCCTAGAGAGTCCTCCTCCTGGGCTATTAGCCTTTTCAATTGTAATAGGCACCTATCCCATATTATATGGAACAATATCTAAGGACTGTCCTTGTGAAGAGGGTTGAGGTTGCTCCACTAGTGGGTCAAAGATAGTGTGGTTAGAGCTAGCCCGCCCTTGAGACTTCAATGTCTACATTTTTTTATTTAGTAATTCCAACTCATTTTCTAGCTCTTCCACCTTTTGTTGAATCTTATTATATTCAATAATAAAGTCATTTTATTTTCCTCTCAAAGTATCTTGATCCTTGGTCAAATCCTCAATAGTTGCCCTAGTGAACTTGGCAACATTCACTACCATATCTGCAACCTCTAATGCTAGGGTATCAATAACGCTCCTTACAACATGGTGACCACTAAAATTATAAATTTTTGCAACTATTGGCTTCCTAGATACACTTGACAAAGACAAAATTACCAAAACATCCCACTCCCCACTAAAGGCTGACCAATTAATCACCAATACATCTTCCTCATCGGTTGCAAGAAGTGGCCTATTGGACCTTCTTATTGTATCGAACACCACATCATCAAAATTATCTCATTCAGAAAGTAATAGTACTCCACTCTTCTATACCAATTCTTGACTTTGCTCTAGGTGCTATTTCTTTGAATATTTCCTTCATCTGCAACCTTACATTAGATTGAATTACTTGTTTTGGGAGCTCAAGGTACAAATGTCTTTCTTGAGCCACCTTCTCAACATATAATGAAACATGTGCCCTACATATAGAATCCTTAAAAACATTGGTTTTGATAAAAGAGTCATCCATCATGAACTCTCTGTAGGCTTCCATCCTCAGGTCATAATTGTTTGTTATCCCCCTTATTTCATCTTTTTGTAGCCTTAAAACAACCGCTCCAGAATAAGATGAAATGTTGTATGGAAAAGGTGGAATTATCTGATGGATTTCATCAGGAGGGACAATGATCCCTTCATCCTCATCCTCATCATATTCAACCACCTTTTTTTTTTTTAATTTTCTCTGTGTGGTGATGATGGACATGTTTGGTCAGAAAGCCTCATTGGGGAATCCAAATCAACAATATTTGGAAATGATTGCTCTGAAGATGATGGTATAGCACCCTTAGAAACTTCTTCAAACTTCCTTCCCATTTTCCTACAAAAAACCTTGATCTTCTTTGAGGGCTGATAAGTAGGTCTTTCATCCAGCCTTACTTCAAGGTATTCCTATATAGTTTGTGCCTTTCCCCTTTTTCCACAACCTATTCATCCTTTAGAATCCCGACCAAAATTTCCAAATTGTCAATGGCATACATAGCCCTATTCGACTCAACATTGATATTTGGTATGGGATTAAAAGAGGGTATATTTTCTTGCTTCTTCTTCACCATCTTGGTAAAGGAAATATACTTTTCCTTTCTCTCTTCTTATATCTCTAAATAAAAAATTCTCCTAATAATGTCCTTAGGAAAATAGAAATTATGGATGAAAGTTCTAGTCTAGTGCTTGGCCTTCATTTGAGAAATAAAACCCTTAGGGTCATGATTCCTAGGGCATGCTTTTTTTAATCCATAAGGTCTAATAAATGTGTATAAATCCTTCCATCCTCCCTTTGCCATAAAAAATCAATAACGTCTTATAATCAGGAAAGAAAGATCCCTTCTTTTGTTCTACTGGAAAATGTATATCATGAGCACGCCCTAATTGTGTCATGATTTCTAAAATCCCGGTTCTCAAAGGAGCATCCCTGGGTAAAACATATGGGTTGATATTAGTGCCATAGACTCTGAAAATTGTTGTATTATGATAGGGGATAATGTCTCCCCAATTATGTGTCAAATTTAATTAAGGCCTTCTTTCCATTGGCCTCAAGAAATCATGAATGTCCTTAGGAATCTTGGGTGGATTATGAACTAGAGCTCCTCTCAACTTGGACCCAAAGACATTTTGGAGCGTTACATAATCAAATTTATAATCATGCATATCAAGGATCCGAGTCCAATATTGGACAAACATGTCAAAATTATCCCCCCTCTTCTTCAATTCCATATCCTGGCCAAACAGTACTTGGCCCTTATACAAAAACATATGATCAATAGGGAAAACCACCTGAAACCAACCTAAGTCTTTCCTTCCTTAAGTGCCACTAGACACCCATGCATTTTTTCTACCAAGTAAGTGGAAAATCATTCACCACATTAAAACCTGGATGTTGGAGATTTACAAACATGTACATGATATCAATAGGTAGAGTGGTCTTCAAAATAATTCCTAGAACCTGGCACAAGGCACACACTATCTTCCTGAAATAGTTAGAAAAGTAATTCATAGGAAAAGGTTTTGGGTCATTTTTACCAATCACTAGCTGCTTCTTATTCTTTCCTCTTCCCGAGGTTGCTAAATGAGGTATCAACATAGATGTTCTAAAAAAACCCTTAGTATTTTTGTATTCTTCTCTGAAAATCTCAACATCAATAGTAACCATATCTTGACTCCATTCATGTAGACCAAATATCTCTGTAATTTCCTCCTTGGTTATCTTTACCATTTCTATGCCAGAATGTGTTCTGACAACTCTGGTTACAGGGTCATACCTTGCAAAAAATCTTTAACAAATCTACATCCAAATAGACATTAGGGACCACCAACTTACCAAGATCCAACCTCCAAGGGTTACACAGAGGAACACACAAATTCTTGTTCCCAAACCAATTTGAGAACAATTACTATCTAGTATATGATAGCTCAACGTCCCGAATCGCACTTTGTTTATCAAGTAATCCTTCCAAGAGTAAGGTCCCATAAATGAAGCCTTTCCCTCAAGCTTTTTTCTGGTTGAGGGTTTTAACAAGTCTATAATATCCAAAGAAAAGGACCTAGTAGAGGTTTCATAGCCAGAGCTTCGGGCTTTGGGTGCCATTTACACAATACAAATAATAGTTCAAGCTAGGGTTTTGAAGTGCCAAAAAATTATAGCTTACACCCTATAGCCTTAGAAAAAATGCTTCACAATTCAAGAAGCTACAAGAATTATCAAGAAAAGATTTATAACATTTTAAAATAGATTAACCCAAACAATCCTTCAGGAAAAAAATAAAATACAATCAATAATTATTCTCAAACAACCATAAAACCTTTTGAAAACATAGGATATGGTATATGTGTTACTTATGGTTTCACATGCAGAATGTCAATGGCAGTGAGGTTGAATTTTCACGAAGATGGCTCGCTTCACTTAGTACCAGGAAATTCTACTTTAGTGTGGAAATACACACAAAAATAGAAATTCACTTATCATTTAGCATTTAATTATGGTAGCACAGTCTGAACTCAACCATTACTATTCACTTTCATGAGATAAAATGACTATAGTACAACAACAACCTATTTCAAATTCCAGCAGTTGATCCAAATCAATATAAGCCATAGAAAATGACTCAGATTGATTTAAAAGTGGTTTGAAAATTCCACGTTTTTTCATAAAACCTTAGTCGAATAGAAATTCACCTACACGACACCACCTCAGCATGAACGAGTCCCACCTTGATCATGTCTCATACATCATCAGCGTCCACATGCCAAAAATATGCACACCTCACAATATTATTGAAACTGGTTTTTTAATTGCATGAGGTCAGCAAGGAACGACCATGATGTGTTGCAAAAGAAAAAATGGTGAACATCAGTGTCCTTCATTGGTCAGCGAACAAGGACTAGGCCCCACGATCATAAGCGACAGATGGCAGGATCTTGCATAGCTCACAACATTATTGTGATGTCATCAAAAACATTACGAGACCACTAGGGAATGGTCAAGATGTGAATAATTCCATCCGTTGGTTATGAAACCTGCACATGCAAAAAGTTATTCATAAAAAAGGGACTGACTAGGTGGACAGGGAAATGACCCTTGAGGCCTAAAATTTTAGATATTAGTCTAAAAATTTAGTCGTTTATCAAACTGACACTAAGGAAAAATAAAACAGTCGGAACAAAAAATATCGAGAGGGTAGGTAAAGAGGGGTCGGTAATGCAACAACCAAAAATTGTTCAGACTATATTTATGTGACCAACCACCTACAATAAAAAGTCAACGCTCGAATAGAACAACCACAACCAATATTTATGGTAAAACCCCAAAACCTGAAACCAAACCAATTAGAGCCAAGGACATAGTAAAAGAAAAATCATGGAGGGGAAATTTAAAAGCTCCACCGGTGGCTCCGAGTGGGGATGTATGCCCCTTGTGGGTATAGCAAGATTCTAGAATCTTTGGAGAGCAGACCACACATAAAGAGAACCAAAACTAGGGAATTGTCCGTACAAGACAAGCATACAAAGAAAAAACAAAAAAAAACACACCTATATACACTACTTACAAGACTGTACATCATACATGAAAAAAGAGATATTTCAAGAGAAATAGTATTTCAAGAACTATCCATGTATTGGCAGTTCCAAAACTTCACCTATGAGTGACTACAAGAAATATGAATCCTCCCCATGAGTTTCCATAATTATATATGGGCGTAGCCAGAGGGGATCAAACTTTCCATGTTTTCCTTTATCCTCTAATCTTGCATTCTAGAGCAACACCATCACTCCCACATCAAACTTTCTTTCAATTGCCTTCTTATCATAGAGGTGCTTTACCTGAAGTTGCAATTTTTCATTTCTCTTATGAGCCTCTCTTCTAGTTTCATCTAGTTGATTCAATTATTCCATTATGTGTTGCATTTCATCAGACACATCACCATCATATTCCTAGACAAAATCGTACATCTTCAACAAATTATTTTGTAGTATAGATGATTCCATCCCATAAACAAGGTTAATAAAGGTTAAAAGGCGAATGACCAATTTCCTTCTTGATAGTTGTTATGTCAGCCCATAGTGCCAATTTCAATTTTGAATCCCAAGCCTTCTTATTTTTCTCGATCATACGCTTGATAATCTTCATTAGGCTCTTATTGATAGACTCTACCTATCCATTTCCTTGGGGGTGATACAAAGAAGAGTATGAAACAATTATACCATATCGATTACAATAATCAACAAATTCCTCAAATCAAAAGCACATTGCATTATCTGAAACAATTCTTTCAGGTACCTCAAATCTGCTTAAGATATTATTAGACAAAAAATCAATGACTAATTTACTTGCGGCCCTTCTGGTTGGGATTGCTTCAATCCATTTAGTAAAATAGTCAGTTGCCACATATATCCATGCATGTCCTCCACTAGATTTTTCAGATAATTCTCTTATGGAGTCAATGCCCCATTGTTGGAAAGGAGTTGAAACAAACACCAGTCTCAGTTACAAATTACCAAAACAATTCAACTTTCTGGAAAACCTCTAACAAGCATCACATATTTTGACAAACCTATGAGAATATTTGAATATACTAGGCCACCAAAAAACTAATCTTAAAATCTTGTGAGTTGTTGTCTTAGCCATGTAATGGCCTCCACAAGTTGCTTTGTGCATTTCTAGCAATAGATCCTCATCTTGATCTCCATCCACACATCTAAGTATAATACCTTTAGGGTTCCTCCACCAAAGCTCACCATCAATAATGAAATACCTAATTTCACATAATTTAAGGGTTCTTTACTCATTAAGTGGCATAATTTCAGGACACTGTATTTTCTGTAGATATTTACAATCCTCCTGTACCAACCAAAAGTTTTCATATCATAGATAGGTGCAATATTATTTTGTTCTATCTAGTTTATTTGATTGGCCTCCAAATTGGCTTCAGCCATTAATTTGGATAAACCCTGACCCCTTATGAGCTTTGTGATTTGTATGTCAATATTAAATTCCTAGATCCTATTTATCCATCTACACTACCTTCTTGTAGTCTCTTGTTAGGTGAATATATCCTTAACTGCAACTCTTGGTACATATGCGCAAAAAAATACTCCCATCAAGTAAGGCTTGAAATTATTAACTAATTTTACTAGTGCATACACCTGCTTCTCTATTATATCATACTTTAATTCTGCAGCCTGCAATGATTTACTAAAAAATTCAATTGGCTGCTAAAAACCATCATTGTTTTTCTGCAATAAAACCCCAACTATAGTGTGAAAATAAGAAAAATTAAACAATTGAAAAGGTTTTGAGTATTCAGGTGACTTAATAATAGGGGCCTTCTTGATAACATCTTTAATAGGTTGAAAATATTTGGAAGGATCCTTTGTATATACTATCTTTTCTGCCTTTTTCAACATCTTAGAAATTGGGTGGACAGTCTTAGTAAAATTTGTGACAAACCTCAAAAAAAATTATCTGCCTAAAGAAATATTGAATACCTTTTAAATTTTTTGGTTGTATGATCTTATCAATATCCGCCACTCTTTTTGGATCAATCTGAACCCCATCCTTTGAAACAATATTTTCTAGCATCTTTCCTTCTTTTATCCCAAATGCACACTTCCTAGGGTTCAAAGATATCCCATATTCCAGAGCTCTAATACAAATATTTTATAAATGAGAAAAATGGTCATCCTCATTCTTTCTATGGTTATTAAGATCATCCTAGTAAAGTGTGAGGAATAGGTTAATAAAATCTGCAAAGGCTACATCCATAGCCCTTTGAAAAGTTGCACCAACATTTATTAGTCCAAATGGCATGCTTACATAAATGTATGTTCCCCATGGTGTGGTAAAAAAATCTTGAATTGCTCAGACTCCTTGACCATTACTTGGTTATAACTAGAAAATCCATCCATCATGGAGAGAAGTTCACACCCTATGACCTTTTGCAGCATAGCTTCCATATTAGGGAGTGGGTAATTATCTTTTAAGGAAGAAACATTCAATTTTCTAAAATCAACACACAACCTAATGTCCCCATTTATATTTCTTACAGGCACCAAGTTAGAAACCCAAGATGAGTGCCTAATTAGTTTAATGATTCTTGCATCCCTTAATTTAGCAAGCTCTTCTTGCATTTTGGGTTGTAAGGTAGGGTGAATTGGTCTTTGTTTCTACCTGAATGGCTTCATATCAGGTTTTAATGAGATTTCATGTTGGAAAAGATCCTCCCTATATGCTTTGAGGTCCTCATATGCCCAAGCGAAAACATGTCTATACTTTCTAAGTAGGGTAATCAACATTTTTCTAACATGTGGCTTCATTTTCCTTTTGATATAAACCTTCTTAGGAGCACTTTCCGTTCCTAAGTTTATTTCTTCTATATCTTCCTTATGAGAGGGTACTTGTTTGGTATTTGACATATCAAGACCATCAAAATCCATTTCAAGTTCAACCAAGCCTCAGGGAATGGTATTTTTTTTTAGCTGAATTACCTCATTCTCGAATAGGGTTTCTTTCCAATCAATCTCAGTTATAAACAAGCCAAAATCAATTTCCCATCTCTCATATTGATCAACACAATGCAAGAATTTCAAAATATCTATTTCATCATCAAATACCCGCTAGTTGAAAATATTATCTGGTACTATAGGCCTGGTTTGTATTTCTATTTGTGAGATGCCACCAAAGGTGAAATCATCAAGTTTAACAGCTATGTTGGCTAATAAGTTAGCCCTAGCATTTTTTCCTCTCTCGACCCATTCAATACCAAAAGCATCAAAGGCCTCAATGGTATCCCACACTACATTTATGTATTGCCTAAGTCTTTTATCTTTAGTTGCAAAGAAGGATATAATCTAGGAAACAACCAACTTAGAGTCTCCCAGTAATTTTAATGCCTTAATACCATGCTTTGAAGCTATCTTCAAACCAAGTATAAGAGCCTCATACTCAATGACATTGTTGGTACAAGAAATTTGCAACAAGAAAGAATACTTGAATGTTTTACCTTGAGGGGAAGTGAAGAAGATTCTTGCTCCTTAGCCATATCTGGAACATGCTCCTTCAAAATGAAATTATCCATAAGTCATCTTTCGATGATATCTTTAACACTTCTTTATCAATAGGTGCTAGTTGAATTTCTTCTTCTATTTTATCTTCCTCAGCACAAAAATTTTCCAAATTTGTTTCCATGAAGTTGATTTTGATAGGCTCTAGTGGTTCCTCCACATTTTAAATCATATGAGGTGCCCTCTTTCCCCTATTTACTTTAACATCTCTCTTCTCAATAGAGAATGTAGAAAAGATAAATCACATTGTATGCTCCCACCTATTGAAGCACTCCAAGGCTGAGATAAAAACATGCCATAGGTAGGTGGGATATCCACCACTATGACACTCATGTATAACTCCTTCTCAGTGAATGCTTCCAAACTATATGGAACACCATTTATAATCCCTATGATAGGCACTTTCTGAGAATTCATTGCATAGCATTTACCATATGTACTATCTATTTTTAAACCCATTGCATGCATTATCATTATTGGAATAACATTGTTAGAAGCTCCTGAGTCAATCATACAATTTCTCAACATTTTTCCATCAATAATCACTCTCAAGAAAAATGGGTTGACATGGTTGGGATTAGCTATAATAGTGGTTCCTAGATATATTTGAGGGCTATCTGTGGTAACTTCTTCCACATTTTTTTTATTTTCTTGATCCTTTTTTGAGTCTATCTGATCAGAGACCACCTTACCCATTTTACTTGTAGGAATTCTATTAATGAGTGCAATATTTTTATCCTTATGCTCATCTATTTGCATCATTTCTAAAAATGGAATAGTAACCCTAACTTGTGAAAGTACTTGGAACACATCTATTGCATTGTATTTTGGTAATTCAGGAAAATTTGTATCCTCAAATTATCTTTTCTTTTCCCTTGGGAGATTCATCATCATGAGTGTGCTGCTTACTGACCTTGATATTTTGGGAGACAACTTCACCCTTTATCTTGGTCTTATCTGCTTTATTTTCCCATATCCTGGGCTCCCTAATTTCTTTAGGCTTTGAATCCACATTCTTAGCCTCCAAATTGATATCTGTTCCAAATCCATCTTTCTACTTTACAAATAGACTGCAAGGCTTACCTGAATCACCAGGAATAGTTTGGTTTCTCAATTGTATGTTTTTCCTCGCCCTGACAACCACCAAAACTATATATTTTTCAATTTCCTCATCAAAGGGTCTTCTCAAAACAGTATTATCTATCTCCAATTCATTTACAAAGCAATCATCATTATCTCCTTCATTTGAAAATACTTGTTGGTGATGTACATCATTTTGTTGTCTTTGGATATCAACATCTTTGTCACATGGATCATTATCTAAGGAGTAATCCTCATAGGCCAAATCATCTAGTCCTAGTAATACATTAGTCATTGTATCCTGATCATGGGGAGATTGAGCATCTCCTGGGTCATCCTGAGATTCCACCATTGATTGTGCTACTACATTTTATTGTGAAGAATGTGGCATCCCTCACACTTCACACCATGGTAAATTTTTTGTTACATTTAGAGAATTATTTTGTAAGGGATCAAGCAAAACTTGATTATTTTTCTGATTTCCTTGTATGGCCTTCCTATTATTCCAGTTAGTGTGATAAAGATAATCCTTCAACTTGGGAGGCCTTTCATTTCTTTGAAAATGAGGCTTGTCAATTTTTGCTTTCTTTTGTAGCAAGGTAAGGACCTCATCTAACTTCTCATCAGCAGTCGTGGGCTTACTAACCTTCTCAGTTTGTTTCCTTCTGCCTTTAGGATCTTTAGGATCTTCCCTTCTCCCAACTTTTCCATAAGCTCTTCTATTATTTTCAATATTTACCGCCATCTTATATGCCTGTCTCAAATTTTGACGCTCTTTATCTCTCAATAGATAACACATTTTAGCATCATCAACATTACAATATACAACTAGGCACACACTTTTGTTAGGCCTTAAGTATGCATGAAATCTTGTCATAGCTTTCTGGAAGCGAGCATTAAACTCAGTAACCAATTCATTATATCCCTTGGTAATATTATTGAAATTATTCAATTTAAACCTTGGGTCAGTTTGATCCCGATATCGTTCCCTGAAGGCTCTGTAAAAAGAATCTCTAGAATGAATACTAGCATCTGGTAACCCTCTTTACCAATCTCTAGCATCTTCAACCAATGACTACATGA
>CM021107.1:90735050-90763928 GCA_007115665.2 Sequoiadendron giganteum
CCCGACACACTGACAAAGAACATACAAAAACTAGATGCGTGTGATAGACATGACAAATATACTCACAATTTAAAAAAATTATTTTCCAATAATGAAGAATATCATGAAAAATGACTCTGACTATACCAGATCTGCACTAGAGACTTTGAATTTGATATCTCCCTAGTAGAGTCACCATTTTTTTGGCAATTTTTACAACAACCCAAGCGAACTTCTTGAAAGATTATATGAACTTGTCGCGTTCAATAATAAAGTCTAGGAAGTAGTTTGGCCAAATCAACGAGAAAAGCAATAATGCTAGTTCTCCTACACTTCGGGCTCTGTAAGACTCAGGGGGTATTCCCTACAATGTGTTCATCAAATAAAACTTAAAAATTTTTAACTCCACATTTATGAACAACAGATAAATTCCCCATCCACTATAAAAGGTTGAAATCCTTCAAACAAATTGGCTATTCCTTGAAAAGGCTCAGGTCCTATCATTAGAGAATCACAAACACAACTAAAATAAGTTGATAGGAAATATTTGGATAAATTGTTCTAAAGTCAAAACGTAAGATATGAGAAACATATCCATGATCGGAAAACCAGTGCCATATCCTAAAGCATGGAGTCAAATGAGAAAACTCAACTACAGGGAAAATTTCATCTTAGACAATTATGGTCTATAGGAATTTCATTACAATCCACATATTTGTACTGAAGTCCACTACTTTATGAATCCGGTTACTAGCGTGCATGAACTTACACATTAACTGAAGAATTTAACTAATCCTTTGAACTAGAGCCATCATTAAAATGTAATTCACAGTAAAGAACAATTAAGTTCAATGAAAAGAATATTGGACTAATATTTCATTAATAATTCACACAAGATATCACGATAGGAGAGAAAAAATATTTAAGAGATTTTCATATTCAATGCAAACATGCCTAAGAACCCTATAATTGACCAAGTTATTTTTTCTAACTCAAAACCTTAAGACAAGGAATTATATTCATACTCTCTATATCACTAAACTCTTCTTTCTCAAATCTCAAAATTAACAATAGACCCTGCACCATGGCCCATAATTCCCTTTTATAAAATAAGGGAGCAAAACTAGCTTCAGGCCAGAGGGTACACATGTCCATATTTCATTGGACCACTAATTCCCAATTTAGTTACATTTGCATCATGCGATTGGAGGGAAAATGCATAAGACAAGAATAATCATTAGTTGCTATGGAGGAAGAGAAATTTCCTTTTAAAGGGCAACTCATTGATACCAAATGCATCTTTAACTGTTACACCACATTATTCCACCTCAACAGCTTGTACCTAAACTCAAGAGAAAAATGCATATTTTCAAATGTAACTTCTGAGGCCAGACCTGTATTTTACATGACCAAGTCGCATTTCTCAACCTTAGTACTCATATTTCAAAATCATCGGTGAACACCCTTTTACATAATTCAAAATATTCCTCAGAAGACCACTTAAAATCAATAGCTTGATTAATCTTATCTCTATAGGGTGGATATTTTACCATTACTGACGTGGCCTCCTTATCAAAGTCTTCTAAGAAACTAATGACAAATGATAGTTTATCAAGTGTATTCTTTAGCATACCAATGTTAGTATTTCTGCATATCTCATGTGTCTGAGCTATCATTATATTAGCCATTTGATCTTTCTAAATGTGCAAAGGTTTTACCTCGTCATGACTATGCAAAATTTGTGGTAGTCCATTCCATCATATTTGGCCTTTAACTCTTTGATCTTTAATTCCATAGGGGAAACATACCCCTGAAACTTTTTCTCCACAACTCCTTTGACAAATTGATAAGTTTATATAACCATAGGAAACTTATCCCCATGTTGTTTTTCTCCCACTGCCATGAATGCCACTTTCTCAATTTTGGGGCTCCATCTGTGCAACAATGGGGTGGCCAAATCTCTATCTCTCGCAAAAATATTAAGTGATTGCAACATCAGAGCATAACTTGTATGAACACTATTTAATTTTCCCTGGACCCTCCTATTTAATTGTCTCAACATAGTGTCCACAATCACTTAATTACTCTTCCCTGTTGATTCCCGAATTTGTTGCAACATATCCTTATACTCCTCAACTTGAAAAATTAATTCCTCCCTAGAGGTTCCTCCTCTTGGGCTATTAGCCCTTTCAATTGTAATAGGAACCTGTCCCATATTATATGGAAAAATAGCTAAGGATTGTCCTTGAGAAGAGGGTTGAGGCTGCTCTACTAGTGGGTTAAAGATAGTGTGGCTAGAGCTAGCCTGGCCTTCAAACTTCAATGTCTCCATTTGATGATTTAGTAATGAAAACTCAATTTATAGCTATACCACCTTTTGTTGACCCTTATTATATTCAATAATAATGTTATTGTATTTTCCTCTCAAAGTATCTTGATCCTTGGTAAAATCCTCAATAGTTTCCCTAGTGAACTAGGCAACATTCACTACCATATCTGCAGCCTCCAATGCTGGGGTATCAAAAAAAATTCTTACAAAAAGTTGACCATTGAAATCAGAATGTTCTGTGACTATTGGCTTCCTAGATATAGTGGACAAAGACCAAATTGCCAAAGCATACTACTGCTCACTAAAGGATGACCCTTTAAGCACCAATGTAGCTTCTTCATCAGTTGCAAGAAGTGGCCTATTGGCCCTTCTTATTGTATCGAATACCACAAGATCAACAATATCCCATTTAGGAAGTAACAATACTCCACTCTTCTGTACCAATGCTTGGCCTTTCTCTGGTGTTATTTCTTTGAATCTTTCCTTCATCTATAACCTGACATTATACTGAATTACTTGTTCTTGGAGCTCAGGGTGAAAAATTCTTTCTTCAGCCACCTTCTCAGTATATAATGAAACATGTGCCCTCCATACAAAATCCTTAAAACCATTCGTCTTGATAAAAGATTCATCCATCATTAACGTTGTATAGACTTCCATCCTCAGGTCATCATTGTTGGTTATTCCCGTTATTTCATCTTTTCCTAGCCTTAAAACAACTGCTCCAAAACTTGATGAAATTTTCTATGGAAAAGATGGCATTTCCTGATGCATTTCATCAAGAGTGACAATGATATCTTCATCCTCATCCTCATCATATTCAAAAACCTTGGTTCTTTCAAATTTTTGTATCTTTGGTGATGATAGACAAGTTTGGTCAGAAAGCCTCAGAGGGGAATCGAGATCAACAATATTTGGAAATGACTGCCCTGAAGATGATGGTACAACGCCCTTAGCAACTTCTCTAGCCCTACTTCTCTTCCTACAAAAAACCTTGATCTTCTTTGGGGGTTGTTAAGTAGGTATTTCCTCCAGTCTTACTTTAGGGTATTCCTCAATAGTTTGTGACTTTCCCCTTTCTTCCACAACCCATTTTTCCTTCAGAATCCCCACCAAACTTTCAAAATTTTCAATGGCATACATAGCCCTGTTCAACTCACCATTGATATTTTGTATGGGATTAAAAGCAGGTATCTTTTCTTTCTTGTCTCTTTGGTGATGATGGACAGGTTTAGTCAGAAAGCCTCAGAGGGGAATCGAGATCAACAATATTTGGAAACTTCTACCCTGAAGATGATGGTACAACACCCTTAGCAACTTCTTCAACCCTACTTCTCTTTCTACAAAAACCTTGATCTTCTTTGGGGGTTGATAAGTAGGTCTTTCCTCCAACCTTACATCACGGTATTCCTCAATAGTTTATGACTTTCCCCTTTCTTCCACAACCCATTTGTCCTTCAGGATCCCCACCAAACTTTCAAAATTTTCAATGGCATACATAGCCCTCTTCAACTCATCATTGATATTTTGTATGAGATTAAAAGAATGTATCTTTTCTTGCTTCTTCTTCACCATCTTGGTAAAGGCAATATACTTTTCCTTTCTCTCTTCTTGTATCTCTAAATAAAAAATGTTTCTCATAATGTCCTCAGGAAAATAGAAATTATGGATGATAGTTCAAGTTAGGTGCTTGGCCTTCATTTGAGAAATAAAACCATTAGGGTCATGATTCATAAGGCGTACATTCTTGAATCCATAAGGTATAATAAATGTGTATAAATCCTTCCATCCTCCCCTTTCCATAAAAAAATCAGCAAACGCCGTATAATTAGGAAAGAAAGATCCCCTCGTTTGTTCTACAAGAAAATGTATATCCTTAACACACCCCAACTGTCTCATGATTTCTAAAGGCCCAATTCTCAAAGGAACATCCCTGGGTAAAAAATATGAGTTGATATTAGTGCCATATACTGTAAAAATTGTTGTATTATGATAAGTGATAATGTCTCCCCAATTATGTGTCAAATTTAATTCAGGCCTTCTTTCCATTGGCCTCAAGAAATCATGAATCTCCTTAGGAATCCTGGGTGGATTATGAACCAAAGCTCCTCTCAATTTGGACCCAAAGAAATTCTACAACGTTACATTATCAAATTTATAATCATGAATATCAAGAATCTTGTTCCAATATTGGATAGGCATGTCAACATTATCCTCCATCTTCTTCAATTCCATATCCTACCCAAACACTGCTTGATCCCTATACCAAAACATATGCATCAATAGGGAAAACCACCTGAAACCAACCTAAGTATTTCCTTCCTTAAGGGCCACTAGACACCCATGCATTTTTTTGCCAAGTAAGTGGGAAAATCATACACCACATTAAAACCTGGATGTTGGAGATTTACAACCATGTACATGATATCAATAGGCAGAGTGGTCTTCAAACTAATTCCTAGAACCTGGCACAAGGTACAAACTGTATTCCTAAAATAGATAGAAACGTAATTCACAGGAAAAGGTTCTGGCTCATTTTTACCAATCACTACCTGCTTCTTATTCTTTCCTCTTCTTGAGGTTTCCAAATGAGGTATTAATAGAGATGTTGGGTATGTGCAGGATCATCATGGAAAAAATAGGTCCTTAAGTGGCAATAAAAAGACTAAAAATCAGAGTTAGACAACTTGACGTAAAAAAATGAATAAGTTATCTATATTATTTCAAAAAAATATAAAAATAGAATATGTAGCAAATTGAATGTAGTTTCTAAACTACTAGACCTTTATTTTTAAAAAAAAAATCTGTTTGGTGAAAATTTGAAATTTCAATGCAATAGTATTTAAATTTTAGGGTTAAAATAAGAAGTAGGTGTCTGTCTGACCACTCTAACCACAATAAAATGATATTATTTTTTTATAATCTTTTAGATATAAGTAGAGGATTCATGTCCCGATGTGATGCATATTTTTTTATAATTTTTTTCCATGTAAATAATTAATTATGAATTTTTATTACTTTTAAAAAATATAAAAGGTCGTCTCTCTAACCACCTTAACTTGGTCAAAAATTCATGAAATTATTATTATTATTTTTAATCCTATAGTATGTGAAGCATATAATGTGACACATGTTTTGGATTCGAAAAATGTGATATTTTTTGAAAGTTATAGATGTTTTTCAATCAGCCTATTAGTCAGGACTTTATTTGTTATTCTAATAGAAAATGAATAATAATAATTTATTAAATTCAAAGTAAAGCATAATTTATATTGGTCGAAAGCTGAGAATCTCCTCTAAAAACCCTTTTCGTTTCATCAATTTTGGGTTAAAAACAAGTCGTCAGCCACATGGGCCATCATATGGCTTACATATCGCCACTTTTTGGCCCATCATGATCCTGCACATACCCTATTTTGAACAAACCCTTAGTATTTATGTATTATTCTCTAAAAAACTCAAGATCGATAGTAACCATATCTTGACTCCATTCATGCAAACCAAATATGTCTGTAATTTCCTCCATGGTTATTTTTACCATTTCTATGCCAGAATGTGCTCTAACAACTCTGGTTACAGGGTCATACCTTGCAACATCTTTCAACAAATTTACATCCAAATAGACAATAGGGACCACCAGCTTACCAAGATCCAAACTCCAAGGGTTACACAAAGGAAAACACAAATTCCTATTCCCAAACCAAATTGAGAACAATTGCCATCCAGTATATGATAGATCAACATCTTGAATCGCACATTGTTTATCAGTTAACCCTTCGAGGAGTAAGGGCCCATAAAAAAAAGCCTTTCCCTCAAGATTTTTTGCTAGTAGAGGGTTTAAATAAGTCTATAATATCCTAGGAAAAGGACCTAGTAGAGGTTTTAGAGAAAGAGATTTGAGCCTTGGGTGCCATTTACACAAGACAAATAATAGTTCAAGCTAGGGTTTTGAAGTGTCAAACAATTATAGCTTACACCCTATAGCCTTAGACAAAATGCTTCACAATTCAAGAAGCTACAACAATTATCACGACAATCTTTAAAACATTTTAAAGAAGATTAAACCAAACAATCCTTTAGGAATAAAATGAAATTTAGTCGATAATTGTTGTCAAACAACCATAAGACCTTTTGAAAACACAAGATATGGTATATGTGTTACTTACGGTTTTGCCTACAGAATATCTATGGTAGTGAGGCTGATTTTTCACGAAGATGGATTGCTTCACTTAGTACCATAAAATTATTCTTTAGCATGGAAATACGCACAAAGATAACAATTCACTGATCATTTAGCATTTAATTATGGGAGCATAATCTGAACTCATCCATTACTATTCACTCACAGGAGATAAAATGACTATAGTACAACACCCACCTATTTCAAATGCCATTCGCTGATCCAAATCAATGTAAGCAAGAAAGAATGACTCAAATCGAGTCAAAAGTGGTTTGAAAATGCCACGTTTGTTCACCAAACCTCAGGCGAATATAAATTCACCTACAGGACACCACCTCATCATGAACGGGTCCCACACTATCATCTCTCATATGGAATTGATGTCCATGCATCAACAATTTACACACCTCACAAGATTATTAAAACTTGTGTTTTAATTGCACGAGGTCAACGAGGAACATCCATGATGCGTCACTAAAGAAAACAACCATCAGAATCAGTATCCTTCATCAGTCAATGAATAGGGAATGGGCCTCACAATCATAGGCAACATATGGGAGCATCTGACATACCTCACAACATTATTGTGACATCATCGAAAACCTTGCGAGGCTAGCGGGGAACAGTCAGGATGCAAATCATTCCATTTGTTAGTTATGAAACTTGCATGTGTGAAAAGTTATTCATAAAAATGAGGTTGACTAGGTGGACAGGGAAATGACCCTCGAGGTTGAAAATTTTAGATATTAGTCTAAAAATTTAGTCGTTTATCAAGCCAACACTAAGGAAAAATAAAACATAGTTATTTATGTGCAGGATCATGATGGGCCAAAAAGTGGCGATATGTAGGCCATATGATGGCCCATGTGGCTAATGACTTTTGTTTACCCAAAATTGATGAAATGAAAAGGGTTTTAAGAGGAGATTTTCAAATTTCCACCAATATAAATTATGCTTTACTTTGAATCTAATAAATAATTATTAGTCATTTTTTATTAGAATTGCGAATAAAATCCTAATTGATAGGTTGATTGAAAAACATCTATAAATTTTAAACGGTATCACATTTTTTGAATCCGAAACATGCATCACATTCTATGCTTTGCATACTATAGGATTAAAAAAAAATTGAATTTCATGAATTTTTTACCAAGTTAAGGTGGTTAGACAAACGAGCTTTTATATTTTTAAAAATTTGTAATAAAAATTTCATAATTAATTATTTAATTGGAAACAAATTATGAAAAAATATGTATCACATCGGGACATGAGTCCTCTAATTATATATAAAATATTATAAAAAAATATTATCATTTTATTGTTGTTAGGGTGGTCAGACAGACACCTACTTCTTATTTTTACCTTGAAATTTAAATACTACTGCATTGAAATTTCAAATTTTCACCAAATAGATATATTTTTAAAAAAATAATGGTCTAGTAGTTTAGAAACAACATTCAATTTGATAAATATTATATTTTTACATTTTTTTAAAATAATATAGATAACTTATTCAATTTTTTACATCAAGTTGTCAAACTCTGATTTTCTGTCTTTTTATTGCCACTTAAGGGCCTATTTTTTCCATGATGATCCTACACATACCCAGTTGGAACGCAAAAGACCGAGAGGGTAGGTAAAGAGGGTCAAGTAATGCAACAACCAAAAAGGGTTCAAACCATACTTATGCGATCGACCACCTACAATAAGAAGTCAACGCTCGAATAGAAAAATGACGACAAAGATTTATGGTAAAACCCCAAAAACAAAAACAAAAACCAATTAGAGCCAAGGAAATAGAAAAAGAATACTCATGGAGGGGAAAATTTAAAAGCTCCACCAAACCCTACCCTGCAGGTATTAATTACTCTTGACACCACCCTTCTTAGATTTCTTATGATTTTTCTTCTTCTCCTTTGGTGTTGCAGGAGCTCTTGGTGCGCCTTATTTAGTTTTAGGAACATCATTTTTTAATTAAAGCATGCTAAGTCTCCTAGACCTTTTGACTAATAGGAAAAAGTCATTTGGCTTACTCATTCTCAGAAAGAACACTCAACTAGCTTATGAATTTACACATTTAAAGAGACTTTTGAAATTTCCAGGACAAAGAAATTTCTTGAATTTGTATAATGCTATCAACTTATGTGATTTCTTCAAACAATCAACCCCTAAAAACCCTAGGTAACTAAAACATAGCCCACAATAGTTTTTAAAGACTAGGAAATAGATACTTAGTCGACACACAAGAATGCAGACACCAACTTACCTAGGATAGACTATCCTCAATGCCTCTTCAATTTTCTCACCACACTTCTTCACACAAACTTCTTCTTAGACTTAAACTTAATTTCTCAGCTTCTAATTGAAATTGTGAAGAAAAATATGGCTGCCAACTCTCATTTATAGAGCACTTTGATCATGTTGACCATTAATGCTTGAGGAAGGTTTGCGCAAGAAAAAAATCAACTACTTGATTTTGAATCTTAGTTGTTGATCCATTGAGATGGATGGAAAGATAATTAAAATCAAGGAAATTAATTTTGAAAAAGATGTCCTACATGCGTCTATTGTATTTTTATAGTTAGAAAAGACCATGTGCATATGGATCCACTCTGTTTGCACACTTAATCATCTACTTAGCATTAAAGGAAACCTATTGTGTCAAATTTTATCGCTCACCCATGAGAATTAACCCACTTGTACCTTTGATCAACAAGACAAAGGGGAGTGATTAGAATTTTGTATTAATCCACTAACCTGTACTTTCCCTAATGTAAACCACCTATTTGCGTGTACAAAATTATAATAGAAATGATGGTCGAGATAAAAAATAACCATCACATCTCGAATACATGCAAGAGAAATAAATTCTTATCTTGCACCATTTAGCCTTGATGCCCACTAGGAATTTTTTTTTAATACTTCACCTTTAATAATGTCCCTCAATTCCCTTAGATCATTCCACATGGCATTCTCCCACTTCCCCATTAAGAAACAAGAGGTATGAGTGGGTCCTGCATGGGATGGTAGGGAGTGGTTAGGATTGACACATGTCACCCATCATCAACCATCAATCCTTTCTCAATAAAATGTTTGCTTCCTTTAAAGGCAGGTGGGTCCCTCCACGAAGGGACAAATTTCTACAACATGCTCTCCCATGTCATTATTTTAAGACAATAAAAATAGATGGTGTGGTGAGGAGTGGTTGTGATGAAGCCACATCTTTAAAAACCCACCATTGATCTTACCAATTCATCGCCCATTGTTCTTTTAAAAGTGTTGGGCCTGCCAATGAAGAGGGAACGTGGCACTCGCCCACCAACCTGTTGGAATATTAAAATGAAAAATTAAATAGAGCAGGGGCACAAGAAACAACAAGGATCTTCTTGCAGTGATCGAACAATCATCATAAAACCTTAAATTTGCGCATGCCAAAAGTTAGTTCATAAAAGAGGGCCACTACTAGGCATATGATAGATGGGGACATAAAAATTAAGGTTAAAACCTTAGGTGGCCATGAACAAACATATAAACCCAAACCTAGATCAAAAAAAATATTTGGATGAATATCAACCTATTTTAATATAAGGCAATACTCTTACTACAGTGAGAAATAGCTAGGATTGTTAGGACTCGAGGGCCAATAATGGAACAAAAATGATGTCATAAGTCACATATTAATTGAACGAGATCTTTTGACAGATGGTCAATGATGAAATATAAGATTTCTAAAGATTTCAAACATAAGGGTTTTATAAGAAGGATTCCTAGAAGCCTAAACCCCAAGGCACTCATGAGAGACAAAATTGTAAGCCCAAAGACATAGGACTGACCAATTTTTTCTGAATTTTGAAATGGAACCAAAGTATATTTAGGGGTTCCATTAGGAGGATCATCATGATTTCCCCCATCTAAGTTCATGGAAGAGGAAAATAACAAATTCAGCTCATTGTGCATTTCCTCATCAATCTTAAAAATCTCATCAACATCATCCAAATTAATCACAATAGGAGGTCTAATGACAATTTCCATTGTATGTTAATGTTTTTTTTGTGGCGAAGGTGGAGAATCATTATGCTTTGTTTGAGTTAGTTTTTGATATTGTTTTTTTAGTTTGTTCTTTTCTTCTAACTAATGAGCGATCTCATGAGGTCTATGCCTATTCTCTTTAGCATTTTAGTTTCTTCTTGCATGGTTTTCAAGTTTTGATGGTGAAGGAGTGGGTTTATCAACCATTGGTTGATTTCCTTATTGCAAGGGAGGAACAAAAGGAACCATTGAGGGCTAGTCAACCAATTTCTCTTTAGGTTTATAAAGTTATTTAATTTTATGAGGCACCAAAGGAGTTGTATGGTTATCTCTTTGTATTTTGTAGGAAATTGGTGGGTGAAATATGTTGAAATTGTCTTGGTTACTTAGAAGGGATTTTGGCTCAATCATAGGTTTATCAATGATAGGTTGGGAAGGTAGAACATTCATGGAATTGGGAATACTGATAAGGGATAATTTTGGTATGTGTTTTACTTTGAAATTGTGACAAGATTTTAAAAATAAGTATTCATGAGGCTTAATATGTTCCATAGGTTTGGGCCAAATGAATTCCAATGAAAAGTTCCCATGGGAAGATAAATGATTAAATCCACTATGATGTACTATAAATATTTCATTACCAACTGTAAATTTCAAGCATTTGTGAAAAACCAATGGGAAAAAATCCATGGAGTGTAGAAATGGGTAGCCTAACCTCACACATAATTTATTTGACAATGTGATTATGGAGAATGAGACATTTAATTTATTTGGTTCAACTATCAGTGGGAGAGTGATCAAACCTATCATAGGACAAGAAAAAGAATCATGTGTTTTGGTCCATGCCTTCAATTGTTCAAAAGAAAATTGGTAAAGCTCTCTCACACACACAATAATTCCTCAGTGGTCACATTATCTACACACATGGGATCAATTAATATCCCATTAGTAGGCTTTTCATTGATTCTTCCGATGATATAAAGAGAACCATCGGGTGCATGTTTAATTATGTTATTTTGTGAGAAAGAAATGTCAAGGGACAAGTTGATTTGGACCTTATGAGGTTGAATGCCAATGAATCCAATAATATAATCTATGTCATCTCCATTATCACTCTTATTATCATTAACATTAACACCACTCAACTGGATGTGATTAGAATCAATGAGGTCTTGTATGGTATGTTTAAGATGTCTACACCATTTTGTATCATGTCCAACTTATCGGTGATATTGGAAAAAGGAGTTGCAGTTATGGTTAGGAGGTAAAGGATTATTGGTATCAAGAGGTCTAATGGGAGGTAAGGTTCTTACCCAAGAGTTGCAATATAATGGAATGAAGGGTATCAGGTAACAGGGTAAATTTCCTATTCTTATCTCGATATTGGGATGGATTTTTTGTTTTTATGGAAGCCACTTGAGCATCAACATGTTGATTTTTTTGGGGTGGATTTATTTGTATAAAGCTCTTATTTTATTTCTTGAATGGTTGGAAATTATTATGAGGAACAAATTTATATTTTTCAAGATGATCGGAATAATTTTTCAGTTCACAATGATTAAACAAATTTTGATAGTCACAAAGAGCCATACACAAGTGAAGGAGGGGAATTTCATAATCCCAAGTTTATCTTGAATATTTGTGTGAAAGTTCTCAATGAGCATTATTTGAACATTAGCATCAAGAATCTTGATGTTAATTTATGAAAATTGGTAACATTCTATGAAATCAATGAAATTTTCATCATCCTTTTGTTAATGATTAAGGACATTGGTAATGCCATCTTGGGACCAATGTGCACTTGGAAATGGTTAAATAAGGCATCAAAAAACTCATTAAATGAATGAATTGAGTTATTCAATAAAGAAAAAAAACATTCCAAGGTTGTATCTTTCAAGGACATAGGGAAAAACTTAGCCAAGAGTATTGGTGTTTTTTCCAACTAAGCTTTGGAGCCCTCTAAGAGGTATCCAACCTATGTATTCAAGGATCACCAAAAGCTAGTGGCCAATGCGATAGGTAAAGCTTCTCAGGAACTTAACCCTACTCTTAAGGCTTTGTGGGACCAAGGAGGGTGTTTCTTATTATGTTCATTTAATATTCAAGGCCTCAAGAACACTTCAAAAAAAAAAAATTGTCCCTACTGATTGCAAACATGCATTATTTATCAAAGGCTTGGCTAACCTTTACACAAATAACCATTAAGCTGTTAGGAACACTGGTATGTATAAGACTTACATATGAGAATGAATAAGATTTGAATTAAGTAATGTTCTAACCTTGAATCCATAGCTAGGAACTTTTTGATTTATTAGATTACAAGAATTATTAACAAATAAACCAGTGCCTCATCAAATTGGGCAGAAGGAGTCAAGCATGAAATACTCTATCATACACAAAATATTTAACGATGAAATGAATGGACCATTTTCATAATGAATTACATCAAAAAATATCACAATAATTAAAGTATTACTTCTCACCAAATGCTTCAGAAATTTTCATAGACCTATGACTCTATTCAAAGTATTTAATTAACTCTTTGAGTTAAGACAAGAAACAGAATCATACATTCAATTGAACCATTGAAGATAAATGAAATGATACTTGATATTTTCATTTATAGCCTATAAGAACTATACACATGAGAGCAAATAATTTAATTTTATAGATTTGTTTCAATATCAATAATTTGTATAAAACTATTTAAGACTATTTCAGACATAACCCATACCTAAGAAAATTAGCTAGTAGACTCATCAAGAATTTTGCATTATGTTCATTCACTATTTCCTACCTGGTTGTCACCCACAAAAAGGATATAAAATTCATGGAAAATCCTAACCTGGGAATTGGACATTCTAGTAGGTGACTAACATCTTCTCATGGCCGTCCATTTACTTTATCATACCAGGGAACGTATACTTGAAATGGAGTGGCACTGTATGTGCACTAAGAACCGATTTTAGCCACAACCTACTAGAAATAAATGCGTGAAAGGAATTCTATTTCTGATATAGGAATGTAAATCAAAGTCTTATCAACCTAAGCATAACTTAGTTAAAGTAGAAATCATAACAACTATTTCTGAGAAACAAACCATGAACTGGTCTTGTGCTGCAGGAACAGACACAGGGATGGGTTCCTTATGCTGTAGGAACAATACAAGACTGAGTTTGTGCTTAAACTTCCTAGAATGAAATTCTAACTAATAAACAATAGGAAAAAAACTACTAACTAAAGATACTTACTAAGTGGGCCCCCTTAGAAAGAATCAACCAACTATGCAATAATTGAACTCAAAACTGCATCGACTTTTTATTCATAACTCGGAATCACAAACATGGTTGGTTTGCTTGTAAGAAAACTAACACAAAAATCTATTCATCATTATAGCACTGCTCTTACATACTCTGTAATGTTTTCTACTCTCTAGTCTAATCTCCTTAACCCTTTTTTTATTCTTCTCTCCTATTCACTCGCGCTGCAGGAACATTTATTTATAGCAAAATAGCTAACTAACTTGATAGAGAAAGTGCGAACGTAGATGCTTCCTAATTCTGAGGAAAACATTTCCATAAATGAAAGTGTATCTATCCAACTGATTTAGAGAGAATCCTGTGCTCCACTCTTCCTAGATTGATGACCATTTAGATCTCCTCCCGATGACCCGGATAGAGCATCTTCATAGGAACAACATCCTTGGTGCCATGGTGGAAATGGTCTTCACTTAAGAACCGAGGTTCGCTGTGCTTGACTTGTTCATATTATATTTAACAACTTGTGGAACACATGGCAACAAAGGCGAAAGAAAGCATACATAGAATAGCACAATACTTATCATTAATCACACACATTAAATTCATCTCATTTAACCAAAAACCACGCATATCATATTAGTCAATTGGGAGATCAAACAAGGCCATAAATATAGACATATGGAGATATTAAGCAGCAGGAATACAGGAATGCACTGTCATAGGATACTACCCGATTTAAGATAAAAGTTTATAATCACAGAGTTTTAAACAACCATTAGAAAGAGTAAAAGGTATTCAAAAAAAAATAATGATATTCAAATAATGAGCATATTTTAGGCTCATCATTTTCCCCATACTTATGCTAATGCTGGTCCTCCAGCATTAACCTTCCTGGTTGTTTCCTTGAAGTTGATAGAAGTAGCATGGCCTTGCATTGCAGTCCCAAACTTGTAGTAGAAGCCTCTATAATTTTGCCACCTTTCATACCTGCGAGCTTCATTAGCTTCATTAACATCTGTGGCCAGATAAGGGTACAGTGGCCACATCAAAACAAGGGGGTGAAATTTCAATGGAAACCATAGTTCAAACCTCTCTTGGAGACCCAGCTGTATGTATCTTTTTGATCTTCTGATGGCTGCTTTGAAATTCAAAGGACTATGAGGCTTAGACTTTCTTAGGCCAACTGTCAATTTCTCCCATCTAGTTCTGATTCTGGAAGATGAATGCTTCCAAAATAAGTATGGCTGGCTTTTAAATTCATCATATACCTATTTTCTAAGATCAAATATCCTTACTCTTGCTGCAGGATCATAAAACCCATATGTAACAGAAAACCAAGTTCTAAGAACTGTTTGAGGATCGGAACTTTCTAGTCTTAGGGGAATTGGTTCTTTCCTTTCAGCTTCCTCATAATCCTCTAATTGCTTCCCATAATTGATCTCATTAGCCACCCAAGACATAAGTGACCTCAAATGAATGTCACCAATGTAAAGGAGCAGATTCCACTTTGTTTCAAAAGGTATTAATAAACCATGCAAATAAAATTCACACATAGAATTTCTTAACCAATTAGGTGTTGTCTGATAGGAATCATAGAATTCTTTAGCGAAATGAATGATAGGATCCAGATTTCTAGAAATTATTATTAATTGAAACCATAAAAATTGCTCCTTTAGACACATTGCATACACCCTGGGTGGTGGTCTACATTCCATGATTTTCCCAGCTACTCTCATCATGTCATTCATTTTCCCCTTGATTTCTTGTATTTCCTGCCTTTGATTTTCAATTTCTTTTTCTCCTCTTCCCACAAACTTTGTTGCATTTCAGTTTTGGCAAGATGACGAAAACTCAAAGTTTGAAGTGTCACAGGCCTCCAGGCAATTTTGAGATATTCTAAGTACTCAATCAGTAATGTTCTCTTGCACACAACCAATGCACAACAAGGTCCTGTGGGAAATGGTGTTTCATTGAATAACTTAGTTTTTTTAGGTTCTTTTTCTTGCTGCTCATGATGGGATTGTGCTTCTCCTGACATTATCTCAATTTCCTTTGCCAAATCATTAAGGCTCGACATCCTCTTTTCATCACTGCAACCTTGTTGCATTTCCTCAACTTCCTCTGTTTCTATTTGTAACTCCTCAGGAATAATAGAGTGACTGTTATTCACATTCTCAAATACACTCTGAGAACCCTCATGACCAAACCCCTCAGATTCTTCTGAAATAATTATAATTTCTGGTTGGATGGGTGTTGAGGTAGTTTTACTCTATTTCCTTGTTGAAACTCTTCTAGGAAATGAAGTAGGCGCAAGAGGTTCCTTTGCATCTTTTCTCTTTTTAGTTTGCCTAGGGGAGTCGAACTCAGCAGGAGAGGGTGATGAAATTATGGTGACTACAAGTGTCACTGCAGGAAAAAGTTGGGTAGCACATTTTTGCTTTGTTGTTTGAGGGTTTGCTTCTAGGGTATGCTCAACACTAGATGGTTTGCCTAATTTTGTTTTCCCCTTTTCTTTCCTTGTGGAAGACCTAGTTTTCATTTGGATAGAGGGCTCAGGTGTAGAGGCTACAAGACTAGGTGTTGTAGGAGCAAATAATTCTTGCTCTACTTCCCTACTTGTAGACTCTAATTTCTTTTTCTTTTTCTTGGGTTGAGCAGGGAGTGTTCTAGGAGGTTCAAGAGGTTGCAGTCCTTTCTAGGCAACAAATTCTTGCTAAGAAAGGGGTGATACATCTCTCAAAGAACGCTCAATCAATAATTTGATCAAGGCATGATGGGTGATGGAATTATCTTTACCCTTCCAAGTTTCACAGGCACTACACTCCAAAAGATTTAACAAGAAATTTGGGACATTGAAAACTAACCCGTGCCTCATATGACTTAACAATTTAAAATGGTAGGAATGTAAATAAGAGAAGCGTCCTTCACAAGTCAAATACCTGATTATGAAAGAAGTGTATTCTGAATATGGATAAGGCAATGAGACCCATTTGCATCCTTGCTTTGAAACCTCCAAGGGTCCATCCATTGGCAATGTGAATTTTTCCCTAGAAGAGACAACATCCCTTCCTAAAGGGAAATTTTCTCCTACTATTGGAAGTCCTATTAGTTCATAAATTCGTTCCTCAATTAGAACAATTGTTAAACCCCATACTGTAGCCTCTCCTTCCAAAAGAGTTCTCAAAAATTCACCTACAATTTCTTCATCAAAAGAATCTATCCTCAAGAAATAGTTCAACCATCCACAAATACTGAATGCTTGAACCACTTAAGGATATTGTGTTAAGGCCTCATGAGCTGCTGGATCATGTCTTACCAGCTGACCATCCATATTCAAAAACTAACTCTACTAAAAATCCCCAAAACTTAACCTCTTCTGACAATTTGAAAAACACCCCTTTCCTGCTCTGTTTCTTTTTTTTTTGGTTTGTTTTCCTTTCTTTTCTCCCAAAATGATATAAAAGATAATTGCATGCTATGATTTTTAGAAACTACTTAATTAAGCAGTTAATTTGCTGATAAGGAAAAAGCATGCATTCATTCGCATTCATTCTTGGGAAGTACAATTAAACAATTTTTTTATTTCTATCAAACGTGGCATTGGCAAAAGAAAAAGGTTTGAAACAAACAATCCTTGCCCCCTACTTAAGATTTGACATGTGTCCTCACATGCGGGAAAGGATAGGCAAAGAATGAGCAGTAATGATTGATAGACACTTGTAATAAATGAATAAATAAAATAAATGAATGATGTGACAAACGAAAAGAATATCTCGTACCTTGTAGTAAATGCTCGCGGATGTTGGAAATGACTGCTTGAAAAAGAGATCATGAATGGTGGTACGGTATGATGGGTGACATGGATGGGTGATGTAGAAAAGAAAGGAAAAATGATAGATGGTGATGGATGGTGATGGAGAAAGTGGTTTTCGTGAAAAGAAAACCTTTATTATGGACGTACAACATAGTGTTCAAAGAGATGCTATAGGAAGAAGACTGAAGCCTTTTGCTGCATGAGGATTAGTGGCTACATCTGAAACAAACTATTTTATAAATTGTTCTTTTGATGCAGGCTTATGGTACAATTGAAGATGGTGTCCATTAACGAGCAATTTGAAGTGGACATGATTGATTGTTGCCAACTGAACCGAACCATTATCAAATATATTTTCAATTTCATATAGACCAAGCCATCTTGTTGTAAGCTTACCTTGATTCTCTTTATACTTGGAGTCATAGAGTAGGGCCCAATCATCAACGAAGAAATGCTTTGTGTGGATATTGTGGTCATGCCATTTCTTCCTTTGCTACTGGATTGCTTTAGTGTGCTGGAGGGCAACTTTCCTCATCTCATCCAATGCATTTAACTGTAGGAGGCGTTCCTTTTGTGCTTTCCGAAAAATGGTTGTCACCCACAAAAGGATATAAAAGTCATGAAAAATCCTAACCTGGGAATTGGACATTCCAACAGGTGACTAACATCTTCTCATGGTCGTTCATTTACTTTATCAAACTAGGGAACATATACTTGAAATGGAGCGGCACTGTATGTGCACCAAGAACCGATTTTAGCCACAACCTACTAGAAATAAATGCGAGAAAGGAATTCTATTTCTGATATAGGAATATAAAGAAAATTGTTATCAACCTAAGCATAACCTAGTTAAAGCAGAAATCATAACAACTATTTATGAGAAACAAACCATGAACTAGTCTTATTCTGCAAGAATAGACAAAGGGATGGATTCCTTATGCTGTAGGAACAATACAAGACTGATTTTGTGCTTAAACTTCCTAGAATGAAATTCTAACTGATAAACAATAGGAAATAAACTACTAACTAAAGATACTTACTAAGTGGGCCTCCTTAGAAAGAATCAACCAACTATGCAATAATTGAACTCAAAACTGCATCGGCTTTTTATTCATAACTCGGAATCACAAACATGGTTGGTTTGCTTGTAAGAAAACTAACACAAAAATCTATTCATCATTATAGCACTACTCTTACATACTCTGTAATGTTTTCTACTCTCTAGTCTAATCTCCTTACCCCTTTTTTTAACACTCTCTCCTGTTCACTAGCGCAAGAGGAACATTTATTTATAGAAAAATAGCTAACTAACTTGACAAAGAAAGATGCGGACGTAGATGATTTTTAATTCTGAGGAACAAATTTCCATAAATAAAAGTGTATCTATCCAACTAATTCAAAGAGAATCTAGCACTCCACTCTTCCTAGATTGATGACCATTTAGATCTCCTCCCGATGACCTGAACAAAGAGTCTTCGCAGGAACAACATCCTTGGTGCCGTGGTGGAAATGGTCTTCACTTCAGAACTGAGGTTCACTACGCTTGACTTGTTCATACTATCTTTGCCAACATGTGGAACACATGGCAACAAAGATGAAAGAAAGTATACATATAATAGCATGATACTTATCATTAATCACACACATTAAATTCATCTCATTTATTCAAAAACCACACGTATCATATCAGTCAATTGGGAGGTCAAACAAGGCCATAACTATAGACATATGGAGATATTAAGCAGTAGGAATACATAAATGCACTATCATAGGATACTACCCAATTTAAGATAAAAGTTTATAATCATAGAGTTTAAAACAACCATTAGAAAGAGTAAAAGGTATTCAAAAATACATCATGATATTCAAATAATGAGCATATTTTAGGCTCATCACTACCTAGAAATTTTTGGATTAAAAAATCCCACCTCTATAATGAGCCTTGAAATATCTTTTATAGCATAAGAGAGAAACAAGAATTAGACTCATTACAGTTAGATTTCATAAAATTTCATTTCAAAATATCATTTCATCTGAATTTCAAATTTCCCAAATGGTTAGATGTAATCATTTACTGAATAGGGGAATCAAAATGTAACAACCCACAAAACTAGACAGTGTCACCCCACCCATTGAAAGATGCCATTAGGGCCTTGTTGTCCATATCCATGTCAAATCCCAAAAAATTAGCCAATATTCACACTACGACAAAAAGAAACCAAACATCACCACCATCAACCATAACTTGAACCAACAATAGGGTCACAATACATGTGCCCAATTTTTGTTTTTACCACAGTATGAGTAAAAAAAACACTCCTTCATCACCAACACAGTTTTTAGCACCAGAACCAAAAAACTTACATGACGCCATCAAAAAAATTGGAAAAACTGTGAAGGCCTCTTCGTTCACACTAGCCATCTCGGTCAAAACCATAAGGAATTGGCCATACCCAGAGTCAATATCCATATCACCATCACCAAAACTACCAGAGAGTCCCAACTGTACTACAACTTGGTCTCTGGTCTGTGCTCGAACTCTGTAGACCTCTTCTCCTTCACACGCACTGCCTCCTCCACAATTGCAGCTTGTCCTTTCAACCAAGAGCTACACTTGTTAACAACTGGGATGAGCTTTGAGCATTCCATCTTCGGGCTGGGAGCACCTTGAAGATTACTCTGCTCATGTAATGGAACATCATCATGTGAAATTTGAACATTAACCCAGGTAGACCTACACACAGATGATGGAGAAGCAATCAACCTACTCATCTTGCATCAATATTCGAGACCTTCACAAGAGCAATCACAAACCACAAAAAATTTCAGACTCCTAATTTTTGTGACAAAAATGATGAGCCTTCATTCATATTTATTAAGAAAATTAATGATGTCGATCATCAATTCTCAAAGAGTAGCACAAGTGAGCGAGTGATTATTTGTTGGCATCTATTTCATCACCGTTAATTCACAGGTGCATGGGAATGAACGTACCATTCATCATAATTTCTAGGAGGTAGCTCTTCACACACATGAAGATTAGGTTGATATCCTCTAAAGAGAATAAACCATTAATGCTCACCATTTGCAGCATCCAAATTACCATCACATGGAAAATTTATTCTTTGACTATGAGCCATTGTTCAATCGCTGAGATGGCCCTTTGGATGACTTAGATTGAGTCAAAGATGTTTGAAAATTCCATGTTGTCACATGGTGAGTCCATCAACCAATGATCTCTTCTCGATTCAGAAGACATGTCCACCACCCATGGGCCCCATTCAACCCACTTACACAACTAGTAGAGTTCATGTGTCACCATCACGTAGATCGTGCAATGCATTAGGTAACATTATTTAATACTCTATGTGACATGCATGCTATAGCTCAGATTAAGACCAGACAATACATTAGAGCCATCAATCCACCACTGGCTAAGACCATGTCGATAGTGGGGATTGGGTCCCACATGAATTGGAGGATGCATGACACAATCATGCACATCACACGATCTAGCCAAAGTACATTTTTTAAATGTTGCGCAATGTGTGCACAAGGCTTATACCTTAGTCATTCCATTTGATGGCTTGGATTTTCTACACATGCATACATAATTTCTTATAAAGAAGGGGCCATGGGCTAGGTAATGGGCGATGACCCCTCAAAATAGATTAAAGACTTGAGACATAAGTCTTAAAAAACAAAATATTATGGGCTAACCATGAAATATTTAAAATTTTAACAAACACCTGATGACCGATAGGCTTAGGCAGAGGGGTCGGTAATGACAACGAGAAATATAACATAGGTTGTAACTAGGATAACTGACAACCTGATATAGGGGGTCAATGCAGAAACATAACGTGAGGGTTTAAGATTCAAAAAATTTGAAACAAGGGTATCAGACACTAAAACCCTAGACCAAACCATCAAACACAAAGGTGAAAGATTATGAAATTTTTCATGGAACCAACTAAAAAATATCAATTTTTTAAAGTTCTATTAGTGGCTCCAGCTCAAGGACGCATACCCTTGGTGGGTATAGTGAGAATCTAGATCTCAGGTAGAAGTAGACCAACCCAAAAGACCAAAATAGGATCTTGTCTAGACAAGACAAGTAGACACAACAAGAAAGAAACAAACCACACCTATAAATTAAATTTACATGACTGTACAATGTTTCCTCTATTAGTAAATTTCATCTAATTCCACTAGCCTCAATTTGTAAGTCTAGTGCATCGAGAGTTTCCAAGCTTTGGAGCCAAATCATTTCTTTGTCTAAGGCCTTTCTTTCACATACCTACCTTGGATGAGTAATCATACTAGGCAATTCCCAACAATATGAATCATTATGATGGATATCAATGATCCCACATGCCTCAACACTACCTTGTTTACCAACCTCAGGCTTGTCAAGTTGAAGTGGAAAAAGGAAACATCCATGTTCCACTTGATCATATTCACTCTGCATATCAAATTGAAAACCTTCAAAAACACTATGCATCAAATCAGTCCCATAGTATCCTAAAGAATTATAAATTAAAGAGAGTGTCTCAAGAAGGTCTTCACCCTACCTCACATAAATTCCATCCTTGTTGAGAGAGAAAATTAATAATGATACCCAAAAGGTGAGGATAATCAACAATAAACTCAACCGCATATTCATGTTGGATGATATCATACCCAACATCACTTGGTTGCCCAACACATGAGCCAGATTTCCATTCATCATTGGTGAGCCTCAAATCCAATCCATAATCTATATGTGCATCAAAATATGTAGCTTGGTCACTAATTTCTGAGGCTCTTCCTTCATTAGTGCACACATCATTCTCTAATAATTTTTTATTAGACCCAACATTTACACACTGGACAGTGACACCCTTTCTCTCATATCCCTCATAACTTCCCAATTCAAAGTGCTCTCCATCCTCTGCATGAGGTGTTTTCAAGTCATTCTCATGAAAAGGATTATATTTCTAGGAAAATCACTCAAGAAATTTGATCTCCCCTTGATCCTTAGTCTGATCCTCCACAATATCATAAAATTACACTATCATAAACTAAGAAAATTATGAAAAATACTCATTTTCGACCAATTTGTAGATAGACTTAAGATCCTTAAATAGTATAGTACACAATGAAAATTTTATTTTTTTAATCTATAAACGAAATAGGTGCCCTAGGTGCCCTTATCTAGGTATTTTTAGCTAAATTTTTTCATGCAATTCCCTATCTATGTCCTTCATTCAGATTTTGTTTCTATTTTGAAATTATGTTTTAAGATTTGTTTAATTTTGATCATTTGATCCATAAGGCAAGTGGAAATTTTTTTTCTTTTCAAAGATGTGGTTTTGATATGGTAAAGTATAGCTTGTATAAGTATAATTTCCCTACTTATGAGTACAATCTAGGGAAACAAAATGAGATCATTAGCAAAGATCTTAGTCATTCTCCCAATATCTCTCCTAATTATGAGAGTATCTTGGCACAAGAGAATGAAATCATTTATATATTTATTAATATCACTTTTCCTATTCTTCACTCATCACCCAACATATCCCACACTTGTGATAATGCTTTGGTGTAAGAGAATGTGATCATATAAATCATGGAAATCATAGTTTATTCCTCTCTAGATAAATCTCCTACTTGTGAAGATAATATCTTTCCATTAGAGGATCCAACCAATGAGAATCATGATAATCTTATTTGTTTCTCTCCCAAAACCTCTCCTACTTGGGAATATATTATGGCACAAGAGGATAAAATCATTGACACATTTCTCAATATCAATTTTCTAGTCTTCACTCATCTCCCAACATCTCTCCCTCTTGTGATAATATTTTGGTGCAAGAGGATGCAATCATAGACAATCATGGAAATCATAGTTATCCTTCTCCCGATATCTCTCCTACTTGTGTTGGATGTATCTTGGTGTTAGAAGATACACTCATTTAGTGTCATGAGAATATTTTTTGCCCTCTCCCAATGCATCCACCACTTGGGAAGATATTGAGACATAGTAAGATGACATCATTGATACATTTATTTCAAAAAATAGTAAGATAGCTTGCTTAGATGAAGATGATAAGGTGAAATTAGAGCCCCCATTGAGAGAAGATCATCAAAAAGAAGTTAAATCCATTGAGGTTATGAACACACAATTGGCTATTATATCTTCTTTGATTATTAGATCTCCTTCTAAACATCCTCTAATTATTGGAATTCCTAAGTCACCTCTCATTATAGGACCTCCTACACTTTGAAAACTAACTTAATAATAATCACCTGTCACAAAAACCAAGTTCTCATACTATAGCTCACACATATAACACTAGAAAAAATAAGCAACCAAAAGAAACTCCAACATCCATTCAATTTCCTCAACCATATCTCCCACACACACCTAACATTTTCTAGCATAGTGGAAATAATTTGATCTTGTTGGACAATTTTGTAACACTCCTGCTAAGATCTCTATGTGGGATTTGATTAAAACATCACTTGCTTACCATGGTATGATTCAAAATTATTTTCAAAAAGTTGTGATCCCTCTTGGTGCAAAATCAAATGGTGTGACAAATTTGATTGAGAATATGAATTCACCTAACTTGGACATTATCTTTCATCAAAATGAATTACCTCCTTTGGAAACACAAAGAAAAAATGATGCTTTGATCATAATGACTATTATTAATAGGCTGGGGATTAGATTCAACCTTATTGAAAATGGTTCAAGGATTAATGTTTGTAGTGTAAGTATTTTAGATAAAATTGGAGTAGACAAAAATTTAATTGAACCCATTGATTTGTCAATCAAAGGTTTTGATAACATGGAAAGAAAGTTGCTTGGTGTAATAACATTACCCATTAAGATTAGCAAGGTTGTGTTACAAACTCCTATCCATGTCACGCCTCATGATACTTCATACAATATTCTCTTAGGTAGACCATGAATTTATAAAATGAATGGAGTTCCTTCAATGCTTCATAATTCAATGAATTACATATACAAAATAGGGTTTACATGATAAAAGATGATCCTTAGTTTGAAAATTGTTTACAAACTAAAATAGGAATGATGAATTATTTTAGCACATTGTAACCAACTGCAAAAGTAGAACCTTTACAAGTTGAGGATAAATAGTAGTATCTTTCAACTATGAAAAATTTGTTGGATGATGATTTGGGATTATTAAAGTTTACACTTCCATTCATGGGAGAATACAATATTACACAATCAAAATCAAAGAAACAAAAATAAGTTGCAATGATATCCACACAATCCATCATTGAATCATCTAAAATTTCTAGAAAAGAGGAAGACAAAAGTTACACATCCACTTATGATGAATATTATCATGAGGAATCACCTTGTTCAGAAGCAATGGAAGCCATTTATGGAAGAGGTTATCAAATTTTGAAATAATTTGGCCAGAATGGAAAGAGATATGGTGTAAAAGAACAAGGCATTTGTGTCCCTATAGAGCCTAACACACAAGAAACAAAAATAGGTCTTGTCCATTGTCCTTAAAAATTAGCAAAAACATAAAAAATACCTTCAATTAACCATGAAAAATAACATTAGTTGCTGCTCCTTTCCATGTGGTAGTTGTAGTATCATAACATACTCACTACCATACACGGGGCTATAAATTAAGTTTTATGAAATAATATTTTATTTTGCAAGGAACAACATATCATAATCCATTTGGATCATATTTATCCCTACACTTGTTGGGGCAAGTGGTTAGGTAGCCTTGTCCTAGGTGAATTCCTTCTAGCAAGGGATCCCTCTTTATCTCCTTAAAACATCAATGTATCAAGTACACTAAAATTTTAAGGGGGAATACATTCCCATGCTCTTTATTTGTATATGAATAGTCCCTTCTTAGTGATAATAGCATACATCTCCTAGGAAATGTGACCTTGTTAATCAAAGTGTGGAATTATTGATCTATGCGAGTGTCTCTTTGGTGGTGATACTAGGCTTGATATCCCTTAAGAGTGTGACCTTTCTTGACATATAACGTCCCCCTCGGTGGTAATTATATAACAAGTATGAACCCTAAGACATGTATTAATTTTTCCACAACCTCTCCTATCTTAGTGATGATGTCATGTGTGATAATACTCAAGGTGTGACCTTTCATATATTGAGAAAAACCCCTTTGTTATTTTTGTAAATCATCTCTTGTAGTGGAATTTTTATAACACCCCTTGAGTTTTAACCTTATCCTAGTATGAAACCCATTAGATGAGTTTTGTTCATCCCCCAGAATGTTAAAATTTATGCACCCTTGAAGGTGAGTTTGGGAAATTTGTTCCACTTTGTTCATGGGAGTTTAACTTAGTGTGGCATTGACATAGCATCTTGATCATTTTGTGGCACCTTATCAAGAGTATTAAGGAATATAATTCTTGGTATGATTATGGGTACACACCTAGTGAAAAATGGTCCTCACTAGACCTAGTATGTTTCTCATTTTGCTACCTTGTCTTGGGGGCTCACCTAGTGAATATTGTACTTCACTAGTACGTGTTCGTTCTTGTTTGTGATTCACATAACAAATATTTGAATTTTCTATGGTGTGAGTCATGAACACCCTTAACATAGCCACCTAGCATAATACACCTTTCTTGCCAGTGGAGCTATTTGTTTCATGAGTGATGTGGCATAACATAAATTGTTAGTCCTCATGTGAACTAACACCTATTTGATGGATGATGTTTGGTATTTGAGAAAATTTAAGACTAAGGTCTCTTTACCTTATCAACTCAAATATTTTAGTACTAACCTTATATTTTGTTGTCTTTTATGCGTGTCTTCATCATGTTTACATTGTATTTTCATCGTGTTTTTGTTTATTTTATTGTAATTTATATGTTAATATGTCATGTCATCATGTATGCTTCATGTTTTTTGACATGTATATTTGTGTATGTTGTCTTATTGCATATCATACATGTGTGTCTTCCTTTGTGCTTATGTTGGATTGCCATGAGATCTCGGATCTTGGGGGCTTGGCCATCTCCCTATATTCATTGCTATATTATCTCTTCAACATTCAAATAATTCTACCCCTCTTAACATATATTTTCCACTTTAGTGTGAGTTTGAGCATAAGTTCATAATCTCACTAAAATGGGGGCTAAATGTAGCATCAACAATTGTCACTCTTGACAATTTCACTCTGTGTTTTTCACCCCTTAATTTATTAGACCTAATTAAGATCCTAATTTACTAAATTATGTATTTTGTGGCCTATTTCAACAGTTAACAAAAAATTGCAAGTGGAAAACCTAAGTATTTATTTCCTATTTTTCCCTTGGCTTTTCAAATCCACAAAAAGTGGGTCTGGGGAACCCTTGTCCTCTTAATGTGAACCCAAATATACAAAGTTCAAATATGGCATCTCACTTAATATTTTTATCCCAACATTGTAAATCTTGCAAAATAGGATTGGGATAGTGGCGCCCTAGGCACATATGTCCCCCTATTTTGGCTCCAAATTTGAATATGTTAGAGGTGGCATTTTATTATTTGAATCACATATCTAAAATAAATAATCAAGATTTTTTTTTTTGGAAATTAGATTAAATGCCTCTAAATACCTAGTTATTGCATCATGTTTGAACATGAAGTGAAAATATCTAGCAACAAGTGAGCATTATGAGTAGGTATTGTGATCAAGAGCAAACATAAGAGATTTATTGTAATAACTCAAGATCCAACATCATGTGAAATTGTATGTGAGGTCATGTGTGTTCATATTATCATTGTTTTGAGAAGGCTAACCCTTGTTCTAGGTCTCCAAAGTATTTAATCAAGAAAGATTTAAGACCTTGAGGTGATGCATATGACTTGAGTCCTTCAAGGAAGCCATTGTAGGGTGGTGGGTTGCAACACTTTACGGATTCATCATTAATTTCTTTCATTTATCCATTTATCATTGACATTGACATTGACATTGTGGAAGTGGAAACACTAACATAGGGTTTGACCAAGGCAAACCCCTAAAATGACACAATATTTTCTATTTTTATGAATGTGTAGGTTCCAAGTATTTGGAAGATCAAAGGAAGTTTGAAGACACTTTACTCATTGTTGCATTCGAAAACCTAGGCCTTGATAACTCATAGAAACTCAATTACAAAAATATTTGACAATGATCTAACAAGTTTGTAGATGGAAAATGAAAGTCTAGATTTGACATCAGAGGACTGCGAAAAAAAATCTGAAAAAATACCTAGTAGGAAATTGATGCCCCTGACACCAATGTCACAACAAATTAAGTTGAAATTTATATCATTGGTGCATAGTGTCCTATCCTTTCTATTTTTGGTGTCCAATTTCCTTTTTGATATCTCAGATTTTTTGTATTTGCATATGACACTAATTTGCATCTTTACCATAATTATATCATTGTATTTCACTATTGGGACATTTCTAGATTTAGTTAAGGGTTGGTCAACTCACCTTTTAGGTTCTAATTCAATCATACACCTTATCCAAATCCATCAAACCCCCATTACCATTTAAAATTTTAATGAAACCTATTTGAAAAAGTGCCTAAACCCTAGGGGTAAAATCACAGGGCTTCACTTTTTCTATGTTTCAGAGTGGAAAAAAATAAATCTGAATATTTGAGTTTTGGGTTGATTCTTGGACGTCTTGTAACATGAAAACAATCTAGAGAGATAAAAAGGCAATATTGAGGTAGGGAGAGAATGTATGTAAGTATGAATGAGAGTGCAATAAACATGAGTAAATGGAAAATGTGTGGAAACAAGTGGAAGGTAAATCAAAGGTAAATAGAGATAGACCATTGAGCTAAACAAAATACAAGAATATGGGTAAGTGCACCAATTGGTGACACAATTTAGGTGCCAAATTGAAAAAATGATAAAAAAAATGTCGAAATAAGGCCTTTGGCGCACGCCAAATGACAAAAAAACATTTGGCGCACACGAAATGTCTAAAAATACATTTGGCGCACGCCAAATTTGGCGTGCGCCAAATGTATTTCTAGACATAAAATGTAAAATTCAGGTTTGGAACCCTCATTTTGTATTCAACCCGTGGCTTGAGAAGGAAGATTTCAGGTCTGCAGCTTGTGCTCGCCAAATCTTCTCCATTATTTGCATCCTTAGCTTGCCATTTTCCATGAGAATGCCACCAACACGTCAGAGAGGTTGAAGATTGCAAAGAGGTGTGTATTTTTATTCTATTTATTTTGAATTTGATTTGGAATGCAACTTTAAATAGATTTTTATAATAAAA
>CM021107.1:90765012-90779135 GCA_007115665.2 Sequoiadendron giganteum
ATTTTGAAATTTAAGAATAACTAAATTAGTAGAATTTTGATATGATGAAATTTCAAGGTTGCACTGTTCATGAGGGATGCTCTATTCCTACATACCCTTATACATTCTCGATGATGAGTCTACGTGTATGCAACTAGTATTAAAGATATTATTATTGCATTTTAACAGTTGAATGTTATATTTGAATGTCTGTCTCATAACATGCTTCGGATTTCAAATAGTTTCCTAGTGCACCTTCTTCCTCCACACCTCATGATTCATATCCTCAAAAAACATACACTCAAGTAGCCTTTATTCATTAATAGGGTTGTAAATATATGTTAGCTAGTTTTCATAATTTTGCGTATATACAAATCTAAAAAATTGATGAGAAACAATAATATTGCATTCAAGTATTCCTTGATCATGTCACATTATGTTTGCCTATATCAACATGATACCTGAGATATTGTTTCATTTGCAGCTGTTAACAAGAGATAGCCTTGGTGATGTTGGTGGCATGATGGACCATGGAGTTGCTATAGCAAAAGCCAGTTATGATCCATTGAGAGAGGTATAAAATAGATTAGTTGATTTGACATTATATTTTCTCTTTTATGGTCTATTATAGAAACTTTTGATGATAATTTTATGTAGTTTAATTTCTATCTTCATGGTTGCTACAGCTGGTTGTCACTCCAGATCGTGGACATGGTGATGCTTTAAATGTGCATGATGACTATATGTATGCGGTAAGTGATTATATTTTGTTATATGCCATTCGATAATTTAATTTCTATGTTTTAACATATTTACTTTTAATTGTATCAGTTGAAGGTCCAGAGTGAAGAGAGGAGTAGCGGGTGTGTTCGAAAGACAAGACAAGCAACAGTCACTCCATCCAACCGAATTTCAAAGGCAGCATAGGATCTATTTCCTTCCCCTAGAGGGAAATGACTATGTACTAGTGTTGTTTGTTGTATGCCTATGTGGCATTTTGGAACATATGTTTTGTACTATTGATATATATACGTGATATTTTATCAAAATGGTTCCTTTGTACTAAGCCTATATATGTTTTTTTGGATATATTTATATACTTTTATCAATATATATCATTGTACAGCCTTTCGGATTTTTGATTAAAGAAACTCTTATTTTGCTACTGCCATTATTGAATGATGTTATCGTTATAATGTGTATCATGTAAGTTGTATGCTTGAATATTGTAGGCATGGATTTTGTTTACATCTAATGCTTAATTAATTACCATGGAATGCTCAATAAGCCCCATCTAAAGCGTATTGTATAAGTAAGCTCCATTCATGGTGGTTTGTATCCTTTGGAATGCTTCAATTACTTGTACCTCACCAATGCAAAGGAAAGGAGGCTCAAACCCAATCAGTCTGACAACCCGCCTTCAAGGGGCTCCTAACAAGATTAATACAACCTATTTTGAGCAATCTACATAACCTAAAAGCCCCATCAAACCAAAATATTCATTCAACACCTTACCCAACAATTCACCCTTGTAGCACTCTAATGCAGAGCCAAGGTGGAGAAGACTCACAACAATGGAAATCTCAATTCTCAATCAAGAACTCTTCTTCATAATGATTCAACCTAATAGGCATCAACCCACCCTCAAGGGTCTCAACTCCTCAACCTTTCAAATGAACAACAAGACTCCACCAAGGCCCTACAAAGACCATCAACATTCATACAATGACAATTGAATCAATTGACAACAATCCCTAAGTCATATTCATCAAGGTTTCCAAAACTCACATTTGTGACTAGTTATTCTTGTAGTACTCAAAACTCAGTTTTAGCTAGATTTCTCCCAACCTTTCAAAAACACTAGAAAATTAAAAGATGGATTGAGATATCCTTTTCATGGCTACACAACATACCAAAGAATCAATGGTCTCTCTTTTGGACCGACATAGACTTTCAGCACACCTACTTCAATTTTGGCTTCACAATTAGCCCTTTTTTTCCAAAGGGACCACCCTTCCAACTTTAGGTATCTATCCAAACACCTTGGATAGTCTTAGGTCATGGTGCCAAACCTCAAATTTTTTCATTAGTTTGTGTCTACAGAGCCTCTAACTCACAAAACCCAAGAAACCCTCCTAAACCTTCACAAAATCAAGGGTTTTAAAGAAACATACAACTCCAGACCTCTCTCAACACTTCCAAAGGAAAAAACACCTCAAAATACTTTTTCACAAACTCATAAAACCCTCACATACCCTTACAGGCATTAATTCTTAAAAACCTCTTTTTGGTTCCTCACTTCCATGTTGGAAAACCCTTGTTCAGTCTTAGAACAGTCACAAAAACACCACATAATTATGACTCCTTATTCCAAAATAATTTTACACACTTATTATAAAATTTTTTCAATCAATCCACTAAGATGCAGTAGCAAACAATAGGTGGATTGATTGTTACATACAAATTTCCCCTCAAACCCTTGATTCAGCAACATTGGGACAGTCACTGTTTGTGTTGGTTCTCTCTACAAACAAAGAGTTAAGAAACCAAATAAAAAATAAATGAATTAGAAAAAATATAGACACATCCTCTGACATTTTTAGACCATGAAGAACCTATATGTTCCCATACAACACTCAAAAATATCAAGAAAATAGTATTTTTCTAGAGAATTGCTCAAAATTGTGGTGTTTATTGTGTAAAATTGTTACAAAACTTCTTCCACTCTCTCATTCAAACCTTGGCAAGGATTTTTAAATAATTTTCTAACAACCATCTTCTCCCCAATGCCCATAACCAACCTTTGGATTATTTGGTCCCTTAATTACATTTGTTTGTGTTAAAGTTGCTTTGTCAGCATTTTACAACTTATATGATTTCTAATTGACTTCTAAGACACAAAACACCCTTTATTTGCATTATGCTTGATCTCTCAAAGCTTATTAGACAAAATAAACCTAAAGACACTAACATTTCCCTATTGATGTATTCAAATTAAAAAAAATTGATGATGTGGTGTAGGTGCTCCTGCACCAAACTCAAAACCCGATCCAAGCCTAATTTCTCCCAACCTTTCCAAAAAATCTAACCATATAAAGGTGGATTAAGATACCCTTTTCAGGGTTACACAACATATGCCAAAACCAATAGTAACTCTTTTGGACCAACATGAACTTTCAATACACCTCCCTCGCTCTAGGCTTCACAATTAGGCCTAATTTCCAAAGGAACCCCCTCACAAACTAACCTCCAAACCAAGGAAAATTAAAAAAATCTTAGGGATTCTCACCAAACTCAGGATTCTCCCATTTTAAGAGCCCCAAGAACTTGTTCTATTCCTCTACTCACAAACTATCCTAAACCTTCACAAAAATAAGGGTTTTAAAGAGACTCATAACTCCAGACCTCCCCAAATCCTTCCAAAGGTGCAAACACCCCACAATACCTCTACCCTAACTTAAAGGACACTCACAATCCCATTCCTTTCAGTATTTCTCATATTCAATACTTGAGTTCCTTACTTTCATGGTGGAAACACCCCTGAACAACATTAGAACTTCACACCCCATTGATTTTATTCATTCTCTTAGCCTCCAAAGTATTCATACACAAAACTAATCATGGTACAGGCCAATCCACTAAGCAACAAGGTCAGAATAGTAGGCGGATTGGCTAATGTGTCGTGGTGTTGCCCTCAAAACCCCTAACACAAAAAACAGAGCAGTAACCAAGTTTACTGATCCCACACACACCAACGGTGGATTTAAACCTTCATAATAGATGCAAAGAGAGTAAAAACATATGCAATCAAGTATCCAAAGCCTCAAGTCATGATAGACTTTTATGGGCCTGTGCAAGGCAAAGAAAATTCAGGAAAACAAAGAAAACCTGTGATCAACGTTTTCAAGTATATTTTGTTATTAGAAACTAAACAAAATCAACCCTCAACTCGGGGTATTATGACAATATATCTTGCTACCACCTTCCAACTACCCCTTGAGCAGATCAACCACCATAACCACCCTTTGTTAGACTTCTAAGATGGCAATTTGCCAATTTTGCTCTTAATTACCATTCATTCACAACTTGATTTTGCAAATACCACCTAACTGACCTATTAAGCCTTTTATATACAATTGCAAGGTATTTACATAGCATATAGAAATATAGAGAGAAAATACAATAAATATTTTAACTAATGAATTGTAAAAAATGGACTTTTGTAGTTTATATTCATGTCATTGATTACATTGCATTGCACATCTTTCAAAGTCAAAGCATTACTTCACTTTGCATAACTAATAAGTAGATGTTGATAGATGCCAAAAATTTAATTATAATATAGTTTGGACAAAGTCAACCTAAGCAGTTATGCAATTTCTTCACATTGCATAACTAATAACTAGGAGCAGTTGCCAATTGCATTTTCTTATCATGGCATTCTATGAGACCAAATTTCTTTGAGATATTTTTTCAAATAGTTCCCTGCCTTGTCTATGTTACCACATTTTTCATACATATCTACCAAAGCATCTTCTCAAATAGTTTGTTGCCTTGTTGCTATGGCTAAAAGCCTCAAACAAGTGATTTTGAACAAGCTATGGATGCTTCAAAAAATATATCAAAAGCATAATAGTAAGCAATAGCATAGAGAAGGCAGTGAACTGTTTGAAAAAATGCATCAAAAAAATTGCTTTGAAATGATAAATTTAGTTGTGCTTTCACTCTTCTTTAACATTGTATATCTGCTCCTTTTTATAACAAGAGATAAAAAAACGTAAAAAATTGTACAACAAGAGATAAAAACTATCTTTTTTGAAATCGAAAGGAATTTCCATAGCATAGAGATATAGAGAGCAAATAAAATAAAGAGTTTAACTAATGAAATGTAGAAAATAGATTTTTGTAGTTTTTATTCATGCATTGTACATCTTTCAAACTCAAAGCATCACTTCACATTGCATAACGAATAACTAGATGCTGATAGATGACAAAATTTCAATTACAATATAGCTTTTTACAAAGTCAACCTAAGCAGTTATGCAATTACTTCACATTGCATAACTAATAACTAGGAGCAGCTGCCAATTGCTTTAGCTTGTCATGGCATTCCACGAGACCACATTTCTTTGAGGCATTTTTTCAAATAGTTCATTCCCTTGTCTATGCTACGACATTTTTCATATATGTCTACCAAAGCATTTTATCAAATAGTTCATTGCCTTCTTGCTATGGCTAAAATCCTAAAACAAATGCTTTTGAACAAGCTATGGATGCTTGGAAAAAATCTAGGAAAGCATAATAGTAAGCAAAAGCATAGACAAGCCATTGAACTTTTTCAAAAAATGCCTCAAAGAAAAGTGGTCTCATGCTGATGGAATGCCATGAAAAGCCATAGACAAGGCAGTGAATTGTTTGATAATATGCCTCAACTACTTGCATTTGACAACTTTTTCCTCGAGTGAAAATTCGCCACCATAGGAAAAATCCTCCGAGATAGCGAAAATCGAGCAAGGTTATTGTAGAGGGGCCCAAAGTGATCCCATAGGATCAAATGAGAAGTTTATAAGCATCACAATGTTTGAGTAATAGCATGTTGAAGTTCGCAGCCATTTTCCACTTTGGACCCTTAAGGGATTGATCCGGTTGAACGTAGCTTAGAGCGATTCCACGTGTTTAGGTGCAAAAGAGGACCATGCCTAGCGTAAAAATACCTATTCGGATGCGTTGGAACAGTCCGTTTGGTCACATGAGTTGCAGAACGAAAGTTGCACCACTTTGCAACTTTCAACTACTTGCATTTGACAACTTTTTCCTCGAGTGAAAATTTGTTAGCACAAGAAAATGCCTCTGAGATAGTGAAAACTGAGAGAGGTTATTGTATATGGGCCCAATGTGATCTTATAGTATTAGACAAGAAGTTTCTAAGCATCATGGTGTCCAAGTAATACCATGCTGAATTTCATAGCCATTTTGCACTTTGGACCCTTAAGGGGTCAATCCGGTTGAATGTAGCTCCGAGCGATTCCGCATGTTTAGGTGTGAAAGAAGACCATTCCTAGTGTAAACATACCCACTTGGATGCGTTGGAATAGTTTTTTTAGTCACATGAGCTGCAAAACAAAAGTTGCACCACTTTGCAACTTTCAACTACTTGCGTTTGACAACTTTTTCCTCGAGTGAAAATTCACCACCATAGGAAAAAGCCTCCGAGATAGAAAAAATTGAGAAAGGTTATTGTAGAGGGGCCCACCGTGATCCCATAGGATCAGATGAGAAGTTTCTAAGCATCACGGTGTCCGAGTAATAGCATGCTGAAGTTTGTAGCCATTTTGCACTTTGGACCCTTAAGGGATCGATTCGATTGAACGTAGCTCAAAGCGATTCTACGTGTTTGGGTGCAAAAGAGGACCGTGCCTAGTGTAAACATACCAACCCAGATGCATTGGAACAGTCTATTTGGTCACATGAGTTGTAGAACAAAAGTTGCACCACTTTGCAACTTTCAACTACTTGCATTTGACAACTTTTTCCCCGAGTGAAAATTCGCCAGCATAGGAAAATGCCTCTGAAATAGAAAAAACTAAGAGATGTTATTGTAGATGAGCCCAACATGATCTTGTAGGATTAGATGAGAATTTTCTAAGCATCATGGTGTCCGAATAATAGCATGCTAAATTTTGCAGCCATTTTGCACTTTGGACCCTTCAGGGATCGATCCGGTTGAACATAGCTCAGAGTGATTCCCCATGTTTAGGGACGAAAGAGGACCATGCCTACCATAAACGTACCCACCCAAATGTGTTGGAACAATTTTTTTGGTCACATGAGCTGCATAACTAAATTTGCACCACTTTGCAACTTTCAACTACTTGCATTTGACAACTCTTTCCCTGAGTGAAAATTTGCCACCAAAGGAAAATGCCTCCAAGATAGCAATAACCGAGAGAGGTTATTATAGAGGGGTCCAATGTGGTCTCGTAGGTTCAGACAAAGATTTCATAATCACCACGATTTATGAGTAATACCTTTTCAAATATTGTTGCCCTTTTGCACTTTGCACCCTTAAGGGATCGAGTCGGTTGAACCATAGTAGTTGTTTTGTTGAATGTCATACCATAAGGTATGTTAGAGATGACCTAGGTTGCATCGATTTCTCTGAGGCATACGCTGCCCCTACCTTGTCACTTCATCAAAGGATAATAGATTTAAATGAAGGCTATTCATTAAGACAAGCATCATGAATGTATGAACACAAGGGAACTATGAAGGGTCACTGTCCATGACAATGTGCAAATGAAAAGGAAAGATTAGAAATGAGTAGTGATCAATTGTTAAGTGCAGTGAGTGTATGATTATAAAGTGCTTGACAATCAAATTCACTCACCACAGTCAATGTCCTATGACTCGAAAGTCTATGTCAGTCAGTGTCTAAAGACTCCAAGAGCTATGGTTGTGTATGCAGCAATAGGTCCTTATGAATGTAGAGTCTTCAAAAAATACAGTAAGTCAATGAAAAATATTACAATAGTGATGGAAGAACATCTTGAAAATCTTCCCATTTTTCAATACTTGTAGCAATACATGCAGGGAAATAATCCTCCCATTTCCAACACAAATCATGAAATATATTGTACTTGAGAAAAGGACAAAAGGAGTTGCTGCCCAGTTTCATTTTTCCATTCCACCTCAGTTGGCCCAACTATTTGCATTCCAAAATGGTTCAAAACATGTACATCCCCTGCTCCCTATGAAACACATGGGTAGTAGCCTCTCTGTGGCTGTGTAGTATCATAGGAATTTGGTCCACAAAAAACCTGCAAAAGCCTCTCAATCTTAGACATAGACTCACATAAAAATCATTAAAAAAGCAATAACTAAATAATGTCAGTCATGCAGCTGACGAGACCTACTATCACCTTCATGCATGCTAGATAAGGAGGTTGATTGAAGGTCCTACAATGGTGATGTGCCCCTTCGCTACTTTATCATCTCTCGATGACCCTACATATAAATTTCAAATATATCACTGAGAGGCTTAACATAAAATGTGTAGCATATAAGAATCTGATAGATCTAGGAGATGGAAAAGAAAGAGAAGATTGACAACCAAAAAATGCACCAGCAACCGATGTTTCTCATACCACTGAACACTTGCACCAGCAACCGATGTTGTTCTTTCTTATATACTTTGACAAAATTCAACATTACCTACAGTCACAATCAGAAAAGGATCAATGATAGTCGTAAATGCATATGACATCAAACAGTAATCATGAAAAAGCCTTATTGCAAGGTGTTGGTCCAAAAGAGTGATCAATAACATGGCTTTACAAATTCAATGTGCATACTTACAAATCAATCCAGGGAACCATCTGGGTCTGCTCTACTCTTTATTGTGTTGAGTATTGCCTCATGGTCAGACTCACGCACTTTCCACAAGTTCTTGTTCGCAGGTCTACCCTTATATTTGATTAAATGAACGTGGGTGGCGACGACAAGGTTCAAATAGTGAAGAATTTTCCGATGCGTGTCGAAGTCCTCAAACAACCAAACCACAACATTCTTAACTAGATACCTTCAAAGCCATGTTCTAGTAACAACCACGGAACCTATAGGATATTCTATGTTTTCTCCGTCTATAACTGTGGACTCCAATTTCTTTTTGGCCTCGATAGAAGGGCAGAGGTAATAATCTGTACCTTCTTCATTGTCTTCATTTGCAATCACCACATAAATGTGCCCTGCATTGATATGTTCATCTTGTTAGATTTATTTATTGAGCAACATAATAAAACTTGTAAGTAAGATATATTACCTGGTTCTAGTAGGTCCGATACATGATCAAAGTCAATGGATGATTGCATCTCCATGATTTGTAGAGTTGTCAGGAGCTGATAAGTGTCAAGTGGGGTTAGACTTCTTACAGACCATTCCTCAACCCACTCTGTTGACTCGCAATCATTCCATGATTGAAGTGTACATGCATAACAAAAGCATGCCATCTTCCTTGTATGGATAGTCCATGTACCTGCATTGGAGCTTCTAAAAGAGTGTAGCTCGCTCGTTCCTGTTAGTGTACAACAATCCTCATATTTTGCAATGTTAGTATCATCTACTAAATGAAAAAATCTACGAACTAAAGAATTTCCTTCACTACCTGGACCCATTGAACCATTGCACCACTGGACAATTGATCTTGCATCTATCAACTTTACACTATTTGTGTACTTTAACTCTTCTTGTGCTAGGGCTCTTTTGATACATGCACCCGCTCCATCATGCTCCCCCTTTCCATGCCTAGTCTCTGAGAAGTTCCACATATGTTGAACACCACTAATCCTATGCATCCTGCTCAACCAGTAAAACATTCTGGCATTCTTGAATTGTGATGTACAATTATCTAACCATATGATATGTTGACTAAATGGTATGCCCCTGCTAGCCAGATCGACATAGAACATATGAAAGCAACCTTGAACAAACTCTACATAATGTGTATGATCATCACTGATGTAAAAGTGATACTCCCTCAATACTTTCCTATTTTCCTCTATACTATCATTTGCATGAATGAATGCTATATGTACAAATATAGAAACCTGCACAGAGTTGTAGTACTATGATTGCACCTCATTTTATGGTTGTAGTGTGTAGTTCTTAGTGAAGTCGACAACTAAAATGATATGATGAAGTGGAAATGTGTCCTTGCATAACTTGAACTATGAGTCCAACCATTGTGCTTTGTGTGTATGCATTGCATAATAATAAACCACCTGATCATGAAAAATGCCCATAAACTGATACACTGGAATCTTATCACTAACCAATTCACACTTCTTTGCTTCTTTCCCATCTTTTAGATTGTATGCCACTATCGTATATTTGCCAAATTCCACAATTTTGTCTCCAATTGTGTATGTACTAGCCATGTGTTGAAAAATTGGAAAATGTTGCATACCACCACAATGATCACATGTGCCATCCAAACATGATTTTTTGTAAAAAATTTGACCATCCTCTCTTTCACATAAAATGGAAGACAAAAATTTCCTTGATGATTTAGGTGGAGACATTATGTTACATTCCTGCAAAACATTGTGAGTATGCATATCTACACATATACATCGATAAACATCATAATGGTTCGAAAAATCAATATGAACCATACAACAACAAGTAGTGCATGTGTGATTTATTTTGACATAAAAAGGCTTTAGCATTTCAAAATACCTTTGACATATTTTAATTTCAGGAAACTTTTGTACAAAATCAGCAAAAAATTGGGTTTGAGTGGTATCCAAATAATGCATTGGATGTGGCTCATAGTTTATACTACCAATTCTCCTTCTTACAACATCTCTTTGATTAGGAGAGGTCCTTGTGTTATCCTTCCAATAATTCACAATTAAAGATCTCAAGCCTTGAGCAATTCTTGTGTCTTTCTGTGGCACTCTACCCGAAAATGCCCATAACTCATTGCTATTTGGATCCTCCACTCTTTCATGCCTTCCTTTGGCTCTCATTAGAGATGATCTACTTATTTTCAAAGACTTACTTGCCTTTGTAAGGTTCACCTTGTTCCTTGTTTGACTGCTTAACAGTGTTTTTGTCATCACATGTCGTGTGGCACAACTATCCTTCGTGTGTGAGGTGGAACCCATGCTCTCGTATGCACTCATCAAGTTCTTTACAATGGAATTTTCACTTGATTCATTCAAAACTCTTAGCCCAAGAGCCTTCATGGTGGGCCTAAATTTGAGTTGCCTCATCATTTCAACAAATAGTTGGCATCTTCCACCCTCACTTAGCTTCACAAAAAACAAACTCCATATCCTTTCTGCATATCCTTGACATGTACATTTTGGAATCTTATTAGGCATCCATTTCAAAACATTGGAATCAATATCAATCAAAAATGTAGGTTTTATATGCAAAACTCTAGGAGGAGTTCTCAAATGTAAATTTGTGTCAATATTGGGAAGGTCAACAACATTGGGGATAGATCATGTACCTTCAATTGGAGGTGCAATTGATGACATACCTTGAGATTGACATGTAAATGATGTTGTACCTCCAACTTGAGATGTCGTTTGTGGAGTTCCTTCAAATAGAGATGTGTTTGCTGATGTACTTTCAAAACGCAATGTTTTGATGGTGTGTCTTCAATTGGAGATGTGATTTCCGATGTACCTGGAAAACCACATGTTGTTGTCAATGTGTCTTCAACTGGAGATGTGCATTGAGCTTCACCTATGGTTGATGATGTGCCCCCAACTTCTATATTCATTCCTGTCCTCTCACGAACTTTCCTTATTCATGCCCTTTGTTTTTCCAATTTGACATCTCTCTTAGATTGCACATAAGTTTGTGGCTGTATGGGCTGCAATTCCTTTGCTTCACAAGCTACATTTTTTTATTCTCTTCTCCTTGCATTTTTAACTGCACGCTCTTCTGGTGTTAGAGGCTTCGGTCATTTCCTCGACATGACCTTGAATACTACATGTCCACAAACACACATAGAACAAAAGTAAGTAATGCATTTTACAAAAAAATTGATGCAGAGAGGGGTGGAAACCATTCAATACAACAAATCAATGAGAATCACAAACCTAGGGTATAAATTGTTGCCACCTAAATGAAAACTAGAGACTCTTGTGTTTATTTTTCTCAAAACCAAATTTTTGATTGTCAAAAAATTCATGAAGAATATGGATTCAAAGAAGGGTTTGTGATGCTATATCTTATCATTATTCACTATTTCTTTGGCAATGAGGTTTTCCAAATTAGATGAAAATAAAAGTTTTCCAAATTAGTTGGAAAAAGAATGAAATACAATGAATTCCACTAGCCATGCTAGAAATGGACTACTATAAGCAATGCAAATAGAATTCATAAGTAAATTTATGTTAAGTAAATGTCATGTTTTTTATTTTTTTTGTTCTTCAAACTCATAAAAATTGAACTTTTTTATGCAAATCTAAAAATTGAACTTTGTTTATGCAAATCCCATCTAATTCAATGTTGAATTCTAAGTCCAATTGTTATGATTAATAAAATCATTAAGGAAATTTAGTTTATATTGTCAAAAACAAACAAATATACTAAATACAAACATTTCAATTTACCAAAATGAATATATTACCTCAGATAATGTAAAATGATGTAGAAACTTCAAAATATCTTCTTCTACATTGCCTACCATGCAGATTGGTGGTAAAAAGGTGATGGGTCAAGCATAGATTGGTACAATATGAAGTCAACTGTAGAAAAAAGGCATTTCTGACTTGAATAAAGTGCTGAACCAGACAAACACAGGATAATGTGGGCCTGAATCACGGGGTCAACCCTTATTTTTACCGTTTCAAGGTAAAACCCATTTGGCATTCGCCAAATATTTTCCTCTAAAAAGGAGAGACTTCAAAGAGAGGGAGTCAAAGTGGGAGAGAGGGGGTGGGAAGGAGAGACCTAAGAAAGTAGGGTGGGAGGTAAGTGAGGCTTAATCCCTCAACCCTTAAACCCTAATCCATAGAGATAGAGAGAGAGTGAGAGAGAGAGAGAGGGAGGGAGAGGGAGTGGGAGGGAGGCACCGAGAAAGAAGGAGAGGGAGTACTCAAGATAGAGGGATTCGAGAGAGATGGAGGGGGTGGGGGGAGATACATGAGATAGAGGGAGAGAGAGAGTGGGAGGGAGATATCTGAGAGAGGGAGAGAGAGAGGGAGAAAGACATAGTGGGAGAGAGTGAGAGAGAGGGAGTGGGAGAGGGATGGGAGATAGATAGATGGAGTGAATGAGTGACATACCTAATAAAGGGATTAGGGTAGAGAGTTTAATTGGGTTTAAGGGTTTAAGTGTTGAGGGATTAGGGTATTGGATCAGGGTATTGGTTTGAATGTATAGGGTTTAAGGGAGATGGGAGAGAGATAGATGGATTGAGTGAGTGAGAGAGAGACCTGAGAGAGGGAGAGGGGGTGGTATGGAGAGACTTGAAAGAGAGAGAGAGAGGGAGGGAGTGGGAGAGAGATAGAGGGAGTGAGTGAGTGTGTGAGAAAGAGAGACCTAAGATAGAGAGAGGGAGTGAGTTAGAGATCTAAGATTCCCTCTCTAGTTCTCTCTACCTAGTTGTCCCTCTATACCTATTCCTCTCTCCTTACCTCTATACTCTCTATCTCACCACTCTCTTCATCTCACTCTCCCTCCTATCCATCCCTCTCTCCTTCCCTCTCTACCTACCTCTCACTCCACTACCTACCACTCTCTCCCTCACCCATCTTTCTCTCTTACTCTCTCCTTCCCTCTCTACTCTATATCTCTCCCCCTTCCTCTGTCCCCTCATTTTCTCTCCTCTCACTCTCTCCCTCTCACACACACTCACCTCTATCTCCTCCTTTCCTCTCCCACCATCCCTCCACTCTCCACTTCTCTCTATCTATCATCTCTCTCTACATCTCCTTCCCTCTATATTTATCTTTATCTCCCCTCTCCCTCTCTTTACCCACTTCTCCCTCCATCACTCTATATCTCAATTGTGTCTCCTCTCTCTCTCTCTGTCACACACACACACACACACACACACACACACACACACACACACACACACCTCTATCTCCTCCCTACTTGTCCCTCCCTCCCCTCTCTAATTATCTCTATCTCTCCTCTCTCTACATCTCCTACCCTCTCTACCTATATTTATCTCCCCTATCCCTTTTTTTTACCTACCTCTCCCTTCATCACTATGTATCTCACCTATGTTCCCCTACCTACCTAGGGTTGAGGTATTAAGGGTCAAGAGTTGATAATTGAGGGTTGAGGGTTTAATTTATAGGGTAGAGGGTAGAGGGTTGAGGGTTGAGGGTTGAGGGTTGAGGGTAGAGGGTAGAGGGTAGAGGGTAGAGGGTAGAGGGTTTAAGGGTCAAGGGATTAAGGGTTAAGGGTTGAGGGATTAGGGTATAGAGTTTACTTGGGTTTAAGGGTTTAAGGTTTGAGGGTATAGGGTTGATGGTAGAGGGTATTGGGTTTAAAGTAGAGGGTATCATGGTGAGGGTTGAGAGAGACTTGAGAGAGGGAGAGGGGGTAGCAGGGAGAGAATTGAGAGAGAGAGGGAGGGAGAGGGAGTGGGAGAGAGATAAAGAGTAGAGGGTAGA
>CM021107.1:90779235-90814892 GCA_007115665.2 Sequoiadendron giganteum
AACCTCCAGAAAAGCACAATTTGTGTCTTTCAATCAGCCTTTTAGTACAATAAATAGAACATCCATGGAAAACAAAGGACCACAACGTTCAATCACATATCCAGAGTTAACAATGTTTGCTTCCCATCTAAGGAAATTGGATGTTGAGCAGTCAAGCCCTAATTTCACAGGAGAGCAAGATGGAGAATGTAACAACACAACTAACGTTCATTTTATAGATTTTTTAGGAGTGGGTGAATCTTAAATCAATTCCAAACAAATGAGGCGCTGTATATATTGTCGTAAAACTTATATCTCTTTTGCCGCCAATCTCAAGCTGGTATGGTCGAGGCCATCGTAGGCACGGCATGGGAAACTCAACCCATGAAAAACAAATATAAGCTGTGAAATATTCAATCAAACTCTCTTCTTGTTATGTTTTTATTAATGAATGACATGAAATGTCATGTAATCTCTGAAGCACAATGTTCAAATTCTACAGTGGTTCTCTTTATCTTTAACTGATTTTCGTTGCAATTAGGTGTGAGTCTACAGCTTAGATTTTAGCCCTATCTTCTTTCCGAATATTTGTACGAACAAGATGACGTTAGTGTAACCTTCATTCAGCTGATTTTTTCTGCATATCTGAATTTGAATTCAAAAGAAATCCGTGAATTACGAGCATATAATTATCTACAATATCACCTGTTTCAAACTTTCAATTTTATTGTTTAGATCATAATAGCGACGGTTCCAGTCATTTGAAATCGAAAGGACTTTAATTATGACCATTTGCCTCAACTACATTTAAATTGACGATACTTACTATGATAGACTGCTTGTCTACCTAAGCGTAGTAGTAGCCCAGTAGGTATGCGTTGCAGCTAAACCTTTGAATTGTTATTTATTCTGACGTTGGGATGTTATCATGTATTGATTTAATGAAATTAAAAATTCTTTTAAAATTATATTATTTTCCTACATGCAAGATTATATTCTCATAGGGTACACTCCTATTTAGCTAAGTACTCTTTCATCAAATTGTTCGGTGGTCTTATTATAATGGTGAACTTTGCATACATATTAAACTTCACATTTAGTTTAATGTTATGGATAGATGTATTAAATGTAATAATATATCAACAAGTGGGATATGGGTAAGTGCATCAATCTGTGACACAATTTTGGTTTTGAAAATATCACTTTTTTTTTTAAATCAGGAAAATCTGATTTGCACGAGAAAATGAAGATAATTACGCTCAAAATTTCAATATGCGGCAAGAACAAAAGTTGAAGTGCTCCGAATCTAGTTTCTAAGCTACTATTGTTTTTTGAAATTAATGAAGATTAAGGGTATCAAAAAGGGGGCGGCCCAAAACAGGTCCTGTTTTTATTAAAAAAAATAGCCCAGCGCTTGAGGGCTCCCCCTTTTTTGGTTAACTTTTTTTTAGAATTTCAAAATCCCCAATGGCAAGAAATTAACTAACACCATGTAGTTTATGCTCCTTCTTTCGGATAATTTTTTTAATGAATATATAATATTTTATAAATTTTGAAAGTGGACACATCCTGAAAAGCTAAAATTTGAGCGTGCTCCCCCCCAAATTTTTTGCAAACTAATCGACAATTGATTTTTTTTTCATCATGTGTAGAATGGAGTCTAGTTTCAAAAAACGTAATTTGTTTCACATTCTGATGAACGTGTAAAAATCTATCATAAACCTAGCGCATGTTGGTTTTTGACCAAAAACATAGGCATTTACAATAGAAGCCATGGATCAAAACCTTAACTAAATCAAAATGAAAAAATATATATATATTTAGATAGCTGAGATAGAGGTTAATGCTATCACAATTTTTTTTATAAATTTGCATTGAAAGACGTGCAAATGAGATGGGGAGCACGGTCAAAAATATGAAAAAATTTAGCAAATCTTGTTAATTAACACGTCTAAAGCAAGCCTTTTGGTGAGCGCCAAATGACTCATCACATTTGGCGTGCGCCAAAGTTGGCATGCGCCAAATGTGATGAGTCATTTGGCGAGCGCCAAATGGCCTGCTTTGCACATAACTAGATTTTTGCTTTCTCTATCAGGGAAATTATATACATAAAATAAACATTTAAGTTTAAGTTGACATTTACATATGAACATTTACTTTTTTATACTTTAAGTTATATTTCATGTATATATAGGCAGGATGTTTGAGAGTGGTTTCAGATCTCTAAGAGTTATAATGCAAATTCTAGTTTTTGGAAGATCTTAAAAAATTTTGACTTAGTCAAATTTCAGTAATCAGTATGTCAAATTTCAATAATCAGGAGGTCAAATTTTAGTACTCAGGAGGTCAAATTTCATCTATCTTATTCATTTTCATCTCTTATTCTCTAAACCTCTCTCTCTCTCTCACTATCTCCATCCCTTTATCTAGCAATATCTTCCTTGAGCTCAAGAACTATGTCTCTACATGTCCATCTCTCTCTCCTTCCCTCTCCAATATCTATCTCCCTCCCTCCTTCCCTCTCTACATTTTTCTATCTCTCATCCCTCTCCTTTAATCTCTATATATCTCTCTCTACTCTCTACACCTACCTATCCCTCCCTCCCTCTCCTCTCTTTCTCTCTCTTTGCTTCCCTCGCTCTCTCCTCCCCTCTCTACTTTCTATCTTGTCATTCTCTCTCTCCTTCCCTCTCTAGTTCTCTCTATCTCACTTCTCTCTCCTTCCCTCCCTCCCTCTCTAATTTTCTCTATCTCCCTCTCTCTCTCCTTCCCTTTCTACTTCTCTTTATCTCACCTCTCTTTCTCCCCCTCTCTCTCTCTCCCTCTCTCTTCCTTTCACCCACCTTTGCTCTCTACTTCTCTCTATCTAACCTATCCCTCTATACATCTCTCTCTCTCCCCCTCCTTCCATCTCAATCTCTCCACCTTCCTCCTTATCTCTCTAATTTTAAGCTCCATCACACATCTCTATCACCTATCTCACTTCTCTCTTTCCCCTTTCCTCTCTACTCTCTTTCTCTCTATCTCACCCCTCCTCTCTTTTATCTCTCTCACCTCTGTCTCTCCATCCCTACCTCTTCCTCTCTCCTTCCCTCTATTTTTCTCTTTATCTCCTCCTCCCTCTATCTACCTAGACCTCTCTCTATTTTTGTCTCACCTCTCTCTCCATCCCTACCTCTCTAGGTATATCTCTCCTTTCATATCTACTTCTCTCTACCTAGTTGTCCCCATACCTATTTCTCTCCTCCTTTGCCTCCTCTCTCCTCAATATCTCCAGAATTTTTTTTCCTCCCTCTCTAATTCTCTCTATCACCCTCTTTTTATCTCTCCTCCCTCTACTCTCTTATCTCTCCTCCCCCCCTCTTCTATCTCTCCTCTCTCCCTCCCCTTTTCTATCTCTTTGCGGTCTCCTCTCTACCTATATCTCTTTCCTTCTATCTATCTCAACTATCCATCTTTACCTATCCCTCCCTCCTCTCTCTCTTCCACCAAAATTCACTCTACATCTCTCTGTCTAGCCTACCCCTATATACCTCATTTTCTCTCCCTCTCTCTTTCCCTCTATCAATCTATCTACCTTTCTCATTACACCTTTACTTCTCTCTATCACCTCTCTCTCTCCCCCTTCCCTCTTTACTTTCTTTCTCTCTATCTCACCCCTCTCTCCTTAAATATCCCTCCTTCCCTCCTCTCTCTCTCTATCTCACCTATCTCTCCCTCCCTACCTCTTCCTCCCTCTCTCCTCCATTCTCTACTTCCCTTTATCTCCCCTCCCTCTCCTTACCTACCTCTCTCTCTCTCTATTTCACTCTCTCACCTCTCTATAAATCCTTATCTCTCCCTCGATCCCTACCTCTCCACCCATCTCTTCTTCCCTCTCCACTTCTCTATATCTCCCTTTACTCTCTCTATCTAGCTCTCTCTCTCCATCCCTACCTCTCCCTCCATCTCTCGTTACCTCTCTACTTCTCTCTACCTACCTATCCCTCTATACCTCATTCTCTCTCTCTCCCTCTCTCCATCCTTCCCTCTCTCAATAGATATATCCACCTTACTGAACTTCTCTCTCTAACTTCTCACTCCCTTCCCCTCTCACCTTACCTCTCTACTCTATATCTCAACTTTCTCTACCTACATATATATCATTCCCTCATCTCTCTATCTCTCCATCTATTTCTCCTACCCTCTCTCCCTCTCTCAAGTCTCTCTATCTCTCTCGTGTGTCTACCCTTAACCCTTAAAACCCTCTACCCTCTATCTCTCTCCCACTCCCTCTCTCTCTTTCTCTCTATATCTCGCATCTCTCCCTCCTACCCGCTCTCCCTATCTCAATTCTCTCTCACTCACTCACTCCTATATCTCTCCACTCTACCCTTAGCCCTCTACCCTATATCTCTCTCCTGCTCGATCCCTCTCTCTCTCAAGACTCTCCCTCATATCCCCTCTCCCTCTCTCTCTCAAGACTCTCCCTCATATCCCCTCTCCCTCTCTCAGGTCTCTCTCTCTCTCTCACTCACTCCATCTATCTCTCTCCCCTCTAACCCTAACCCTTAAACCCTCTACCCTTTATCTCTCTCTCACTCCCTCCCTCCCTCCCTATCTCTCTCTCAAATTTCTCCCTTCTACGCCCTCTCCCTCTCTTAGGTCTCTCACTCACTCACTCACTCATTCCTATCTCTCTCCCCTCTACCCGTAATCCTCTACCCTCTACCCTTAACCCTATATCCTCTATCTCTCTCTTACTCCCTCCCTCTCTCTCTCTCTCACTAAATCCCTCTATCTCTCCCTCGTATACCCTTAACCCTAAACCCTTAACCCTTAAACCCTCTACCCTCTCTCTCTCAAGTCTCTCCCTCCTACCCCATCTCCCTCTCTCAAGTCTCTCTTTCTACGTCACTCCCTCTATCTCTCCCCCCTCTACCCTTAACCCTTAAACCCTCTACCCTCTCTCTCTCTCAAGCATCTCCCTCATACACCCTCTCACTCTCTCAAGCCTCTTTCTATCATTCACTCACTCCTATGTCTCTTCCATATACACTCTACCCTCTATCTCTCTCCCACTCCCTCCCTCCCTCTCTCTCAAGACTCTCCCTCCTACCCCCTCTCCCTCTCTCAGGTCTCTCTCTCACTCACTCCATCTCTCTCTCCCCTCTACCCTTAACCCTAAACCCTAAACCCTTAAACCTTCTACCCTTCCTCCCTCTATCTCTCTCCCACTACCTCCATCTCTCTCTCTCAACCCTCTACCTGAAAGAGAGAGAGGGGTTAGGAGGGAGATGCTTGAGAGAGAGAGGGAGGTAGTGGGAGAGAAATAAAGGGAGGCATGGTTAAGGGTAGAGGGTAGAGGGTAAAAGGGTTTAAGGTTTAAGGGTTTAGGGTTTAGGCTTAAGGGTAGAGGAGAGAGAGATCTAGAGGGAGTGATTGAGAAAGAGGTCCCTAAGAGAGGGATAAGGGGAGAGGGGGTAGGAGGGAGAGGGTTGAGAAAGAGAGAGGAATGTAGGGTGTTGGAGAGAGATAGAGGGAGGGAGGGTTAATGGTTTAGGGTAGAGGGTTTAGGGTTTAAGGGTTAAGGGTTTAGGGTTTAGGGTTAAGGGTAGAGGGTAAAAGGGTTTAATGGTTTAGGTTTTAAGGGTTAAGGGTAGAGGGGAGAAACATAGAGGGAGTGAGTGAGTGCGAGAGAGAGACCTAAGAGAAGGAGAGGCAGTATGAGAGAGAGACTTGGGATAGAGAAAGAGGGTGGGATGGTTAAGGGTGGAGGGTTCAATGTTTAAGGGTTAATGGTTTAGGGTTAAGGGTAGAGGGGATAGAGATAGAGGGAGTGACTGAGAGAGAGAGAGAATTGAGAGAGGAGAGGGGGGAGGAGGGAGATACTTGAGAGAGGGGGGAGATATATAGACTCTCCCTATCCCCTCTCTCTCAAGACTCTCCCTCCTACCCCTCTCTCTTATCTCCTCTCCCTCTACCCTTAACCCTAAACCCAAAACCCTAAAAACCTCTATAATATACCCTTAACCCTCTACCCTCTATTTGTCTCCCACTCCCTCCCTCCCTCTCTCTCTCTCTATCAAGTCTCTCCCTACTACCCCCTCTCCCTTTGCTAGGTCTCTCTCTCACTCACTCCTTTTATCTCTCTCACTTCTACCCATAACCCTCTACCCTCTGTTAGAACCTAAAAGTTCCATCTAAAACCCTAAGGTTTTCCCACAAATTTCCATAAAAGTCCTAAGGATTTATTCTCATTTGAATCTAATATTTCCCTACTTTTTCATAAAAATGGTTTATTTTAATGTCCATTTCATTATTCACTTTATACCATTACCGCTCCTAAAAAATTAAAAAAATCATCATTTTAACCCTTACCGCTATACCATGGGGTGACATTGTATTTCCCACGGTAGCGTGGTGGCCGGGTAGCGGTCAATGGAGCCAACATGAAGTGTTTACTGCGCTACCACGCATAGTCAATTCATTGACCATGATAGCGCGGTAAACCGTTAGTCATTGGAAAAGTAGTTAAGGAACTGGCAGATAATGTTCATCGTGGTACCACGTGCGATCAAACCACAGACCGTGGTGGGCACAGTAAACAGGTAGCGATTAGCTGATGGTTAAGGCACGGCTGAGGAAGTGTAAAAGAAATTCACCGCGATACCGCGAGGGGCTCCAAAGAGGGCCGCGATAACGCGGTAAGCAGTTAACAAAGACAGTCAAAGTCAATACAGTGATACCATGGGAAGTGGAAGAGTTTCACATGCATGAGAGGAGAGCAAGAGTGCCATCGCGATTAGTAGTATTTTATTATATATTTAAATTATTATAATGAGATATAATATATTTAATATTAATACTATTTTTTTTATATTTAATAACTATCATAAATATATAGTATATTATTTGAACTATATTTAATATTTTTTAACTAATATTTAATAAATATTAAATATTGTTAATTAATATTTCATATTATTTGATATAAAATATTATCATAAACATTAAATATTAATTAATGTTACTTATCTACAATCCGCAAGGGAAGGCCCCATAGTATATAAAGACTATAATATAATAATAATATATTATATTATTAATTTAAATTATTATTTATACATTATTATAATATATTATAATATAATATATAATATATTATTATATCAATTGAACCATAATTTAAAATTTTATTATAAATATATTTATTTATGATTTATTATATCATCAATAATAATAAAACTAATATATTATCTATTATAATATATAATTAAATATAAATAATAATATAAGGATTATAACATATATATTATATATATATATATATATATAGGTAAGTAAGAGGTGAGTTTTAATAATGATGTTGGAATTTGGCCTGTTAGAGGTGAGATCTCAAAAGAGGGATCTCATCTCCATAGATTTTGGAAATACATATGTTTAATTTAGCCATAATCCTAATATGCCAATCAAATTCCTACCTACTTGTTCCTAGTGCCACAACCACAAACCATCACTACCTAAATTGGAACAAAAACATATATCATTGCCATGCTAGCTACACAAGTGCCCAACACACATATTTGAGCAATCGCCCAGTACTAACCATTTTATGCAACACAACATGGTTAAGGCTAGAGGGTAGAGGGTAGAGGGTTTAGGGTTTAGGGTAGAGAGGAAAGAGAGAGAGAGAGAGAGGGAGAGGGAGAGAGAGAGGGAAAGAAGGTAGAGATATTGCGAGAGAGGAGGCAAGGAGGGAGAGAGAAATAGGTATAGAGGGACAAATAGGTAGAGAGAAGTAGATATGAAGGCAGAGATAGAGGGAGAGGTAGGGATGGAGAGAGAGGTGAGAAAAAATATGCCGAGGCCTAGGTAGATAGATTTGGGAGGAGATAAAGAGAAGTAGAGGGTAGAGTTAAGGGTAGAGGGTATAGTGTTTAAGGGTTTAAGGGCTAAGGGTTTATGGTTTAGAGTAAAGGGTAAAGGAGAGAGAGATATAGGGAGTTAGTGAGAGAGAGAGGGAGGGTAGAGGGTAGAGGGTAGAGGGTAGAGGGTAGAGGGTCAAGGGTAGAGGAGAGAGAGATATAAGGATTGAATGAGTGAGAGAGAGACCTAAAAGAGGGAGAGGAAGTAGGAGGGAGAGCCTTGAGAGAGAGAGAGGGAGGGAGGGAATTGGAGAGAGATAGAGGGTGGAGGGTTAAGGGTAGAAGGGAGAGAGATAAAAGAAGTGAGTGAGAGAGGGAGACCTAGCAGAGGGAGAGGGGGTAGGAGGGAGAGACTTGATAGAGAGAGGGAGGGAGGGAGTGGGAGACAAATAGAGGGTAGAGGGTTAAGGGTATATTATAGAGGTTTTTAGGGTTTCGGGTTTAAGAGATAAGGTTTTAGGTTTTAGGGTTTAGGGTTAAGGGTAGAGGGGAGAGAGATTGAGTGAGTGAGTGAGTGAGTGATTGAGTGAGTGAGTGAGAGATCTAAGAGAGAGAGAGGGGGTAGGAGGGAGATTCTTGAGAGAGAGGGGGATAAAGGGAGAGTCTTGAGAGAGAGAGGATTAAGGGTAGAGGGTAATTTAGCCATAATCCTAATATGCCAATCAAATTCCTACCTACTTGTTCCTAGTGCCACAACCACAAACCATCACTACCTAAATTGGAACAAAAACATACATCATTGCCATCTTAGCTACACAAGTGTCCAACACACATCTTTGAGCAGTCGCCTGGTACTAACCATTTTATGCAACACAACCTGGTGTCATTTCCTACTAGGTATTGGCTCTATTTTTAGCATGAGAACATAACTTCTAAATTCTTCTACTGTGTGGATAGCATTTTTCATTTTCTGCATCCTGAGTTTTTATATTTCTCCCACATTCTTTGGTACCTCTAAATCTGATTTGGTGTGAGACTAAAGTTGCATTCTGTTGCAGGCAACCCCCTTTTGACTAGTATTCTCATGCCCTCTATCTCTCTCCCAATCTCTCTCCCTCTCTCTCTCAAGTCTCTCCCTCCCACCCACTCTCCCTCCCTCTTTGTCTCTCAAGTCTCTCCCTTCTATCCCCTCTCCCTCTTTCAAGTCTCTCTTTGTCTCTCTCACTCACTCCATCTATCTCTCTCCCACATCCTCTCTCTCTCTCACTCCCTCTATCTTTCTCCCTCTCTCTCCCTCTCTCAGATATCTCCCTCCCACTCTCTCTCTCTCCCTCTATCTCATGTATCTCCCCACCACCCCCTCCATCTCTCTTGAATCCCTTTATCTTGAGTACTCCCTCTCCCCCGAGTACTCCCTCTCCCTCCCACCCCCTCTCTATCTCTCAAGTCTCTCTCTCTCACTCTTTGTATCTTTCCCATCTCTCTATCTCTCACTCCCTCTCTCTCCTAATCTCTTAGGTATCTCCTTCCCACCACCTCTCTCCCACTTTATCTCCCTCTCCTTCTCTCTCATGTGTCTCCCTCCCACCCCCTCTCCATCCATCTCTCTCACTCTCTCTATCTGTCTCTATGGATTAGGGTTTAAGGGTTAAGGGTTGAGTTGTGAGGGATTAAGAGGGTATAGGGGTCAAGTGATTAGGGTTGAAGGTTTGAGGGTTGAGGGATTAAGAGGGTATGGGGGTTGAGGGATTAGGTTTCAAGGGTTGAGGGTTGAGGGTTGAAGGGTTGAGAGATTAAGAGGGTATGGGGTCGAGGGATTAGGGTTGAAGTGTTGAGGGTTGAGGGATTAAGAGGGTATGGGGGTTGAGGGATTGGGGTTTAAGGGTCTACCTATTTGTCCCTCTATACCTATTTCTCTCTCCCTCCTTTCCTCCTCTCTCTCAATATCCCTACCTTGTTTCCCTCTCTACCTCTCTCTATCTCTCTCTCTACCCTTAACCCTAAACCCTAAACACTTAAAACCATCTACCCTCTACCCTCTATCTCTCTACCACTCCCTCTCCCTCCCACTCCCTCTCCCTCTCTCTCTCTCTCAATTCTCTCCCTGCTACCCCCTCTCCCTCTCTCAAGTCTCATTCACTCACTCACTCACTCACTCCTTCTATGTCTCTCCCCTCTACCCTTATCCCTCTACCCTTAACCCTTAAACCCTTAAACCCTCTACCCTCAACCCTTAACCGTCTACCCTCTACCCTTAACCGTCTAACCTCTATCTCTCTCCTACTTCATCCCTCTCTCTCTCAAGACTCTCCCTCCTATCTGATTCTTCTTACTGATCCAAATGACATTCCCATATTATTGTAATTGATTGAAGGGATTTTTAATTCTTCTTTAAAGAATCCAATGAACCAAATCTCACAGAAACAACAAATGTGTACTGATAAATTGAATATATACTTGATACTTCAATTTAAACAATCAAGAAGCATCAGATTGGAGACAATCAGATAATCACAAGAATTCAACAAACAATTGATGCCAGGATGAAATCACCAAATTAACATTTTTTCATTATCTTCCTTGAAACTCATACATACAACATAGCCTCCTCGAATGTCATCATTCTGAAAATATAGTACTTACAGCAGTCTATCCTATCCTTATTTTTTTATTTTTTTTACAATAGATTTTCAAATCATTTATACATTATAATCAAAGATTCATGCCCCTTCATTTTTTGGTTATGACCATTTGTATTTATGGCAAAAATATTTGATTATATTGCCTTTATTGGCAAATCAAATATTTAGACTATAGTTCAACTTTTATTTTTTCAGTTTATTACTTATACCGCCCTTAACAATTATTTTCCCGAGGCTTCCCTTGTGTTTACCACTCTACCACGGGCTTTGAATTTTCTACCCATGGTATGGTGGTACCTGGCCCCACGTTGACCGTCACAGTCTCCATCGTTGCTTACCGTGCTACTGCGGTCTTTGCATTTGCTAACGGCGGTACCGCGGTAACCGTTAGCCACTTCTCCCAATAGTTTACCACAGGCATCACGGTCTTCGTTTACACGGTTATGGTACTACGGTGTGACTGCTAGCCATTTCCTCCTGTTTACTGTGGTCACCACGGTCTTTAAGATAACCCTCTGCGGTACTGTGGTAAGATTTCCTGACTGCCGCATCATTGAAGACTTACTGTCCACTACGCTACTGCGGTCTTTGGTTTGACCACTAGCGATATCGTCGTGGGACCTTGATTGCATTCTTTAACCGCTCGCCACTGCCTTCGTTGGTTGCTAACGGTTTATCACGCGCAGTAGCGCAGTAAACACTTCATGCCCATTTCAAACTGCTACTGCTATACCACAAGCCCCTTAGTGGGAGGTTGCGATAAAGCGGTAAAGACTTATAGAGTGAAAATGAAAGGGGCGGTAAGGGTTACAAGTTATTTTTTGGACCTTTTGAATGGCGGTAAAGCTAAATTTTTTATGAGAAGGTAATGAAATATAATAAAATAAATGGGGGAAAAGTGTAGAAGGCGGTTAATGACTTTTATGGGAAAGATAGTGAAAATGTAAGGCATGAATAAATAAAATATCTTAAGGTTTTGATGGATTCTCATGGAAAATAATAGGAAAATCCTAGGAATTCTTGTGGAAAATTTTAGTTCTAACACCCTTAACCGTAAACCCTTAACCCTTAACCCTTAAACCCTCTACCCTATTCCCTTAACCCTCCCTCCCTCTATCTCTCTCTCTAGTTCAAAAAATTCATTAAAAAACCCAAGTAAACTCTATACCCTAATCCCTCAACCCTCAACCCTTAATCGCTTGACCTTCAAACCCTCTACCCTCTACCCTCTACCCTATACCCTCTACCCTCAACCCTCAACCCTCAACCCTCAACCCTCTACCCTCTACCCTCTACCCTATAAATTAAACCATCAACCCTCAATTATCAACCCTTGACCCTTAATACCTCAACCCTAGGTAGGTAGGGGAACATAGGTGAGATATAGAGTGATGAAGGGAGAGGTAGGTAAAAAAAGGGATAGGGGAGATAAATATAGGTAGAGAGAATAGGAGATGTAGAGAGAACTAGATATGGAATCTTAGGTCTCTCACTCACTCACTCACTCCCTCTCTCTCTCTCAAGTCTCTCCCTCCCACCCACTCTCCCTCCCTCTTTGTCTCTCAATTCTCTCCCTTCTATCCCCTCTCCCTCTTTCAAGCCTCTCTTTGTATCTCTCACGCACTCACTCTATCTCTCTCCCACATCCTCTCTCTCTCTCCCACTCCGTCTCCCTCTCTCTCTCTCTCAATTCTCTCCCTGCTACCCCCTCTCCCTCTCTCAAGTCTCTCTCACTCACTCACTCCTTCTATGTCTCTCCCCTCTACCCTTATCCCTCTACCCTTAACCCTTAAACCCTTAAACCCTCTACCCTAAACCCTTAACCATCTACCCTTAACCCTCTACCCTTTATCTCTCTCCCACTCCCTCCCTCACTCTCTCTATCAAGACTCTCCCTCCTAGCCCCTCTCCCTCTCTCAAGTCTCTCTCTCTCACTCACTCACTCCCTCTATCTCTCTCTCTCTCAAGACTCTCCCTCCATCTCTCCCTCTCTCCATCCCACATTCTCTTCCCTAATCCCTCAACCCTTAAAACCTTGAACACTCAACCCTATACCCTAAACCTTCAACCCTCAACCCTTAAATCCTAAACCTCTAAACCCTCTACCCTCTACCCTCAACCCAATACCCTCAACTGTAATCCCTCAACACTTAAACCCAATTAAACTCTCTACCCTAATCCCTAAACCCTTAACCCTTCAACCCTCATCCCTCAATCCTCTACCTTCAATCCTAAACCCTATACCTTGTACCCTATATGTTTGACCTTGAACCCTAATCCATCAACCCTATACCCTCAATCCTCAACCCTCATATATCTCTATCCCTTTCTCCTATTCTCTCCTCTCTATCTCACTTCTCCCTCCATCTCTCCCTCCATCTCTCCCTCCATCCTTCCCTCCCTCTCTACCCTAATCCCTCAACCCTATACCCTCAACCCTTAAACCCTTAAACACTCAACCCTCACCTCGATACCCTCTACCCTAAATCCAATACACTCTTCCATCTACCCTTAGCCCTCAACCCTTAAAACCTTAAACCCAAGTAAACTCTATACCCTAATCCCTTAATCCCTCACCCCGATACCCTCTTCCCTCTCTCAGTTCTCTCACTCACTCATGCATTCCTATCCATCAACCTTATACCCTTAATCCTCTACCCTCTACCCTTAACCCTATATCCTCTATCTCTCTCTAACTCCCTCCCTCTCTCTCTCTCACTAAATCCCTCTATCTCTCCCTCGTATACCCTTAACCCTAAACCCTTAAACCCTCTACCCTCTCTCTCTCAAGTGTCTCCCTCTACCCTTAAATATAGAGGGAAGGAGATGTAGAGAGAGATGATAGATAGAGAGAAGTGGAGAGTGGAGGGATGATGGGAGAGAAAAGGAGGAGATTGAGGTAAGTGTGTGTGAGAGGGAGAGAGAGTGAGAGGAGAGAAAATGAGGGGACAAAGGAAGGCCCGAAGAGAGAGAGAAATAGATTACATAGGGAAGGGGGGAGAGATATAGAGTAGAGAGGGAAGGAGAGAGTAAGAGAGAAAGATGGGCGAGGGAGAGAGTGGTAGGTAGTGGAGTGACAGGTAGGTAGAGAGGGAAGGAGAGAGGGATGGATAGGAAGGAGAGATGGAAGGAGGGAGAGTGAGATGGAGAGAGTGGTGAGATAGAGAGTAGAGAGATAAGGAGAGAGAAATAGGTATAGAGGGACAACTAGGTAGAGAGAACTAGAGAGGGAATATTAGGTCTCTCACTCCCTCTCTCTATCTTAGGTCTCTCTTTCTTGCACTCACTCCCTCTATCTCTCTCCTCTCTACCCTAAACCCTAAACCCTTAACCCTTAAACCCTAAACCCAATTAAACCCTCTACCCTCTACCCTTAACCCTCCCTCCCTCTGTCTCTCTCCCACTCCCTCCCTCTCTCTCTCTTTCAAGTCTCTCCATACCACCCCCTCTCCCTCTCTTAGATCTCTCTCTCACTCACTCAATCCATCTATCTCTCTCCCATCTCCCTTCAACCCTATACCCTCAAACCAATACCTTGAACCAATGCCCTCTCTCGGGTCTCTCTCTCACTCCTTGTATCTCTCCCATCCCTCTATCTCTCACTCCCTCTCTCTCCTACTCTCTTAGGTATCTCTTTCCCACCCCCTCTCTCCCACTTTTTCTCCCTCTCCTTCTCTCTCGGGTGTCTCCCTCCCACTCCCTCTCTCTCCCTCTCTCTCTCTCTCTTTATGGATTAGGGTTTAAGGGTTGAGGGATTAAGCCTCACTTATGTCACAAGCCCTCTTTATCAGGCCTCACTTACCTCCCACCCTAATTTCTTAGGTATCTCCTTCCCACCCCCTCTGTCCCACTTTGACTCCCTCTCTCTAAAGTCTCTCCTTTTTAGAGGAACATATTTGGCACTCGCCAAATTTGGAGAGCGTCACATTTGGCGCTCTCCAAATTTGGCAAGCGCCAAATGGGTTTTACCTTGAAACGGTAAAAATAAGGGTTGACCCCATGATTCAGGCCCACATTATCTTGTGTTTGTCTGGTTCAGTGCTTTATCTAAGTTAGAAATGCCTTTTTTTCTGCAGTTGACTTCATATTGTACCAATCTATGCTTGATCCATCACCTTCTTACCACTAATCTGCATGGTAGACAATGTAGAAGAAGATATTTTGAAGTTTCTACATCATTTTACATTATCTGAGGTAATATATTTATTTTGGTAAATTGAAATGTTTGTCTTTAGTATATTTGTTTGTTTTTGACAATATAAACTAAATTTCCTTAATGATTTTATTAATCATAACAATTGGACTTAGATATCAACATTGAATTAGATGGGATTTGCATTAAAAAGTTCAATTTTTAGATTTGCATAAAGAAGTTCAATTTTTATGAGTTTGAAGAACAAAAAGAATTAAAAACATGACATTTACTTAACATAAATTTACTTATGAATTCTATTTGCATTACTTATAGTAGTCCATTTCTAGCATGGTTAGTGGAATTCACTATATTTCATTCTTTTTCCAACTAATTTGGAAAACTTTTATTTTCATCTAATTTGGAAAACCTCATTGCCAAAGAAATAGTGAATAATGATAAGATATAGCATCAAAGACCCTTCTTTGAATCCATATTCTTCATGACTTTGTTGACAATCAAAAATTTGGTTTTGAGAAAAAATAAACACAAGAGTCTCTAGTTTACATTTAGGTTGCAACAATTTATACCCTAGGTTTGTGATTCTCATTGATTTTTTGTATTGAATGGTTTCCACCCCTCTCTGCATCAATTTTTTTGTAAAAAACATTACTTACTTTTTTTCTATGTGTGTTTGTGGACATGTAGCATTCAAGGTCATGCTAAGGAAATGACCGAAGCTAGCAGAGGTGGAATGGAAAAAAGAAACTGGGCAGCAACTCCTTTTGTCATTTTCTCAAGTACAATATATTTCATGATTTGTGTTGGAAATGGGAGGATTATTTCCCTGCATGTATTGCTACAAGTATTGACAAATGGGAGGATTTTCAAGATGTTCTTCCATCATTATTGTAATAATTTTCATTGACTTACTGTATTTTTTGAAGACTCCACATTCACAAGGACCTATTGCTGCATACACAACCATAGCTCTTGGAGTCTTTAGACACTAAGTGACATAGACTTGACAGTCATAGGACATTGACTGCGGTGAGTGAATTTGATTGTCAAGAACTTTATAATAATACACTCACTGTACTTAACAACTGATCACTACTCATTTCTAATCTATCCTTTTCATTTGCACATTGCCATGTACAGTGAGCCTTCACAGTTCCCTTGTGTTCATACATTCATGATGCTTGTATTAATGAATAACCTTCCTTTAAATCTATTGTCCTTTGATGAAGTGACAAGGTAGGGGAAACATATGCCTTAGAGAAATTGATGCAACCTAAGTCATCTCTAACATACCTTAGGGTATGACATTCAACCAAACAACTACTATGGTCCAACCGACTCGATTCCTTAAGGGTGCAAAGTGTAAAAGAGCAACAATATTTGACAGGATATTACTCATAAATCATGGTGATTACGAAATATCTATCTGAACCTATGAGTTCATGTTGGGCCCCTCTACAACAACCTTTCTCAGTTTTCGCTATCTTGGAGGCTTTTTCCTATGGTGGCAAATTTTCACTCGAGGAAAAAGTTGTCAAATGCAAGTAGTTGAAAGTTGCAAAGTGGTGCAACTTTCATTCTGCAGCTCATGTGACCAAATGGACTGTTCCAACGCATCTGGGTGGGTATTTTTACACTAGAAATGGTCCTCTTTCACACCTAAACACGCACAATCACTCTGAGCTACGTTCAACCGGATCGATCCCTTAAGGGTCCAAAGTGCAAAATGGCTGCAAAATTCCGCATGTTATTACTCGGACACCGTGATGCTTAGAAAATTCTTGTCTGAACCTATGATTTCATGTTGGGCCCATCTACAATAGCCTCTCTCTATTTTCACTATCTCGGAGGCTTTTTCCTATGGTGGCAAATTTTCACTCGAAGAAAAAGTTGTCAAATGCAAGTAGTTGAAAGTTGCAAAGTGGTGCAACTTTCGTTCTACAGCTTGTGTGACCAAACAAACTATTCCAATGCATCCGGGTGGGTATTTTTACGCTAGGAATGGTCCTCTTTCACACCTAAACACGCGGAATCGCTCCGAGCTACGTTCAACCGGATCGATCTTTAAGGGTCCAAAGTGCAAAATGGCTGCGAAATTCAACATGCTATTACTTGGACACCGTGACGCTTAAAACTTCTTGTCTAAACCTATGAGTTCATGTTGGGCCCCTGTAAAATAACCTTTCTTAGTTTTCACTATCTCAGAGGCTTTTTCCTATGGTGGCGAATTTTCACTCGAGGAAAAAGCTGTCAAATGCAAGTACTTGAAAGTTGCAAAGTGGTGCACCTTTCATTCTATAGGTCATGTGACCAAAAAAACTATTTCAACACATCCGAGTGGGTAAATTTACGCTAGGAATGGTCCTGTTTCACACCTAAACACACGGAATCGCTCCGAGCTACGTTCAACCAGATCTATCCCTTTAGGGTCCAAAGTGCAAAATGGCTGCAAAATTTAACATGCTATTACTCGAACACTGTGATGCTTAGAAAATTCTTGTCTAAACCTAAGAGTTTATGTTGGGCCCATATACAATAACCTCTCTCGGTTTTTTCTATCTCGAAGGCATTTCCCTGTGCTGGCGAATTTTCACTCGGGGAAAAAGTTGTCAAATGCAAGTAGTTGAAAGTTGCAAAGTGGTGCAACTTTCATTCTACAGCTTGTGTGACCAAAAGGATTGTTCCAACGTGTCCGGGTGGGTACGTTTATGCTAGGAATGGTCCTCTTTTGCACCTAAACACGCGGAATCACTCTGAGTTATGTTCAACTGGATCATCCCTTAAGGGTCCAAAGTGCAAAATGGCTGTGAACTTCAACATGCTATTAATTGGACATCGTGATGCTTAGAAATTTCTCATTTGATTCTATGGGATCACGTTTGACCCTCTACAATAACCTTGCTCGATTTTTTCTATCTCAAAGGATTTTTCCTATGGTGGTGAATTTTCACTCGAGGAAAAAGTTGTCAAATGCAAGTAGTTGAAAGTTGCAAAGTGGTGCAACTTTCGTTCTGCAGCTCGTGTGACCAAATGGACTGTTCCAATGCATCCATTTGGGTACGTTTACTCTAGGAATGGTCCACTTTTGCACCTAAACACGCGGAATTGCTCTGAGCTATGTTCAACCGGATCGATCCCTTAAGAGTCCAAAGTGCAAAATGACTGCAAACTTCAACATGCTATTACTCGGACATCGTGATGTTTAGAAACTTCTCGTTTGATCCTATGGGATCATGTTAGGCCCCTCTACAATAACCTTGCTCGGTTTTCACTATCTCAAAGGATTTTTCCTATGGTGGTGAATTTTCACTCAAGGAAAAAGTTATCAAATGCAAGTAGTTGAAAGTTGCAAAGTGGTGCATCTTTCGTTCTGCAGCTCGTGTGACCAAACGGACCATTCCAACACGTCTGGGTGGGTATGTTTACGCTAGGAATGGTCCTCTTTTGCACCTAAACACATGGAATCTCTCTGAGCTATGTTCAACCAGATCGATCCCTTAAGGGTCCAAAGTGCAAAATGGCTATGAACTTCAACATGCTATTACTCGGACATCGTGATGCTTAAAAACTTCTCGTTTGATCCTATGGGATCAAATTGAGCCCCTCTAAAATAACCTTTCTCAATTTTTGCTATCTCAGAGACTTTTTCCTATGGTGGTGAATTTTCACTCGAGGAAAAATTTGTCAAATGCAAGAAGTTGAGGCATATTATCAAACAATTCACTACCTTGTCTATGGCTTGTCATGGCATTCCATCACCATGAGACCACTTTTCTTTGAGGCATTTTTTGAAAAAGTTCAATGGCTTGTCTATGCTATTGCTTACTATTATGCTTTCCTAGATTTTTTCCAAGCATCCATAGCTTGTTCGAAAGCATCTGTTTTAGTCTTTTAGCCATAGCAAGAAGGCAATGAACTATTTTATAAAATTATTTGGTAGACATATATGAAAATTTTTGTAGCATAGACAAGGGAATGAACTATTTGAAAAAATGCCTCAAATAAATGTGGTCTCATGGAATGCCATGACAAGCTAAACCAATTGGCAGCTACTCCTAGTTCTTAGTTATGTAATGTGAAGTATTGCATAACTGCTTAGGTTGACTTTGTCAAAAGCTATATTGTAATTGAAATTTTGTCATCTATCAGCATCTAGTTATTCATTATGCAATGTGAAGTGATGCTTTGAGTTTGAAAGATGTGCAATGCATGAATAAAAACTACAAAAATCTATTTTCTATATTTCATTAGTTAAACTCTTTATTTTATTTTCTCTCTATATCTCTATGCTATGGAAATGCCTTTCGATTTCAAAGAAGATAGTTTTTATCTCTTCTTATACAATCTTTTATGTTTTTTTATCTCTTGTTATAAAAAGGAGTAGATATACAATGTTAAAGAAGAGTGAAAGCACAAATAAATTTATTATTTCAAAGCAATATTTTTGATGCATTTTTTCAAATAGTTCACAGCCTTCTCTATGCTATTGCTTACTATTATGCTTTTGATATATTTTTCGAAGCATCCATAGCTTGTTCAAAATCACTTGTTTTAGGCTTTTAGCCATAGCAACAAGGTAGTTAACTATTTGAGAAGATTCTTTGGTAGACATGTATGAAAAATGTGGTAACATAGACAAGGTAGGGAACTATTTGAAAAAATATCTCAAAGAAATTTGGTCTCATAGAATGCCATGATAAGAAAATGCAATTGGCAGCTACTCCTAGTTATTAGTTATGCAATGTGGAGAAATTGCATAACTGCTTAGGTTGACTTTGTTCAAACTATATTGTAATTAAATTTTCGGCATCTATCAGCATCTACTTATTACTTATGCAAAGTGAAGTAATGCTTTGACTTTGAAAGATGTGCAATGCAATGTACTCAATGACATGAATATAAACTACAAAAGTCCATTTTTTACAATTCATTAGTTAAAATATTTATTGTATTTTCTCTCTATATTTCTATATGCTATGTAAATACCTTGCAATTGTATTTAAAAGGCTTAATAGGTCAGTTAGGTGGTATTTGAAAAATAAAGTTGTGAATGAATGGTAATTAAGAGCAAAATTGGCAAATTGCCATCTTAGAAGTCTAACAAAGGGTGGTTATGGTGGTTGATCAGCTCAAGGGGTAGTTGGAAGGTGGTATCAAGATATATTTTTGTAATACCCCAAGTTGAGGGTTGATTTTGTTCAGTTTCTAATAACAAAATATACTTGAAAACGTTGATCACTGGTTTTCTTTGTTTTCCTGAATTTTCTTTGCCTTGCACAGGCCTATACAAGTCTATCAGGACTTGAGGATTTGGATACTTGATTGCATATTTTTTTACTCTCTTTGCATCTATTTTGAAGGTTTAAATCCACTGTTGGTGTGTGTGGGATGAGCAAACTTGGTTACTACTTTGTTTTTTGTGTTAGGGGTTTTGAGGGCAACACCATGACACATTAGCCAATCCACCTACTATTATGACCCTGTTGGTTGGTGAATTGTCCTATACCATGATTAGTTTGGTGTATGAATACTTTGGAGGCTGAGATAATGAATCAACTTAGTGGGGTGCGAAGTTCTAATGTTGTTCAGGGGTGTTTCCACCATGAAAGTAAGGAACTCAAGTACTGAATCTAAGAAATACTGAAAGGAATGGGATTGTGAGTGTCCTTTAAGTTAGGTTAGAGGTATTTTGGGGTGTTTTCAGCTTTGGAAGGATTGGGGGAGGTTTGGAGTTATGAGTTTCTTTAAAACCCTTCTTTTTGTGAAGGTTTAGGACGGTTTGTGAGTAGAGGAATAGAAAAATTTATTGGGGCTCTTAAAATGGGATAATCTTGAGTTTGGTGAGCATCCCTAAGATTTTTTCAAGATTCCTTGGTTTGGAGGTGAGTTTGTGAGGGGGTTCCTTTGGAAATTAGGCCTAGTTGTGAAGCCTAGAGCGAGGGAGGTGTATTGAAAGTTCATGTTGGTCCAAAATAGTTACTATTGGTTTTGGCATATGTTGTGTAACCCTAAAAATGGTATCTTAATCCACCTTGAAATGGTCAAGTGTTTTGGAAAGGTTCGGAAAAATTAGGCTTGGACCGGGTTTTGAGATTGGTGCAGGAGTACCCACACCACATCATCATTTATTTTTTATTTGAATACATCAATAGGGAAATTTTAGTGTCTTTAGGTTTATTTTGTCTAATAAGCTTTGAGAGATCAAACATAATACAAATAAAGGGTGTTTTGTGTCTTAGAAGTCAATTACAAATCATATAAGTTGTAAAATACTGACAAAGCAACTTTAACACAAACAAATGTAATTAAGGGACCAACTAATCCCAAGGTTGGTTATGGACATTGGGGAGAATATTGTTGTTGGAAAATTATTTAAAAATCCTTACCAAGGCTCGAATGAGAGAGTGGAAGAATTTTTCTAACAATTTACACAATAAACACCATAGTTTTGAGCAATTTTCTAGAAAAATATTGTTTTCTTGATCTTTTTTATTGTTGTACAGCCACATACAGGTTCTTCATGGTCTGATAATTTTAGAGGATGTGTCTATATGTTTTCTAATTCATTTATTTTTTATTTGGTGTCTTAACTCTTTGTTTGTAGAGAGAACCAACGCACACAGTGACTGTCCCAATGTTGCTGAATCAAGGGTTTGAGGGGAAATTTGTGATGTAACAATCAATCCACCTATTTTTTGCTACTGTATCTCAGTGGATTGATTGAAAACATGTTATAATAAGTGTGTCAACTCATTTTGGAATAAGGAGTCATAATTATGTGTTGTTTTTGTGACTGTTCTAAGACTGGACAAGGGTTTTCCAACATGGAAGTGAGGAACCAAAGAGAGGTTTTTAAGAATTAATGCCTATAAGGGTTATGTGAGGGTTTAATGAGTCTGTGCATAAGTATTTTGAGGTTTTTGGCACTTTGGAAGTGTTGAGAGAGGTCTGGAGTTGTATGTTTCTTTAAAACCCTTGATTTTGTGAAGGTTTTGGAGGGTTTCTTGGGTTTTGTGAGTTAGAAGCTTTGTAGACAGAAACTAATGAAAAAAATTGAGGTTTGGAACCATCACATAAGACTATCCAAGGCATTTGGATAGATACCTAAAGTTGGAAGGGTGGTCCCTTTGGAAAAAAAGGGCTAATTGTGAAGCCAAAATTGAAGAATGTGTGTTGAAAGTCTATGTCGGTCCAAAAGAGAGACCACTGATTCTTTGGTATGTTGTGTAGCCCTGAAAAGGGTATCTCAATCAATCTTGTAATTTACTAGTGTTTTGGAAAGGTTTGGAGAAATCTGGCTAAAACTAAGTTTTGAGTACTACAAGAATAACCAGTCACAAATGTGGGTTTTGGAAACCTTGATGAATCTGACTTAGGGATTGTTGTCAATTGATTCAATTTTCATTATATGAATGTTGATGGTCTTTGTAGGGCCTTGGTGGAGTCTTGTTGTTCATTTGCAAGGTTGAGGAGTTGAGACCCTTGAGGGTGGGTTGATGCCTATTAGGTTGAATCATTATGAAGAAGAGTTCTTGATTGAGAATTGAGATTTCCATTGTTGTGAGTCTTCTCCACCTTGGCTCTGCATTAGAGTGCTACAAGGGTGAATTGTTGGGTAAGGTGTTGAATGAATATTTTGGTTTGATGGGGCTTTTAGGTTATGTAGATTGCTCAAAATAGGTTGTATTAATCTTGTTAGGAGCCCCTTGAAGGCGGGTTGTCAGACTGATTGGGTTTGAGCCTCCTTTCCTTTGCATTGGTGAGGTACAAGTAATTGAAGCATTCCAAAGGATACAAACCACCATGAATGGAGCTTACTTATACAATACGCTTTAGATGGGGCTTATTGAGCATTCCATGGTAATTAATTAAGCATTAGATGTAAACAAAATCCATGCCTACAATATTCAAGCATACAACTTACATGATACACATTATAACGATAACATCATTCAATAATGGCAGTAGCAAAATAAGAGTTTCTTTAATCAAAAATCCGAAAGGCTGTACAATGATATATATTGATAAAAGTATATAAATATATCCAAAAAAACATATATAGGCTTAGTACAAAGGAACCATTTTGATAAAATATCACGTATATATATCAATAGTACAAAACATATGTTCCAAAATGCCACATAGGCATACAACAAACAACACTAGTACATAGTCATTTCCCTCTAGGGGAAGGAAATAGATCCTATGCTGCCTTTGAAATTCGGTTGGATGGAGTGACTGTTGCTTGTCTTGTCTTTCGAACACACCCGCTACTCCTCTCTTCACTCTGGACCTTCAACTGATACAATTAAAAGTAAATATGTTAAAACATAGAAATTAAATTATCGAATGGCATATAACAAAATATAATCACTTACCGCATACATATAGTCATCATGCACATTTAAAGCATCACCATGTCCACGATCTGGAGTGACAACCAGCTGTAGCAACCATGAAGATAGAAATTAAACTACATAAAATTATCATCAAAAGTTTCTATAATAGACCATAAAAGAGAAAATATAATGTCAAATCAACTAATCTATTTTATACCTCTCTCAATGGATCATAACTGGCTTTTGCTATAGCAACTCCATGGTCCATCATGCCACCAACATCACCAAGGCTATCTCTTGTTAACAGCTGCAAATGAAACAATATCTCAGGTATCATGTTGATATAGGCAAACATAATGTGACATGATCAAGGAATACTTGAATGCAATATTATTGTTTCTCATCAATTTTTTAGATTTGTATATACGCAAAATTATGAAAACTAGCTAACATATATTTACAACCCTATTAATGAATAAAGGCTACTTGAGTGTATGTTTTTTGAGGATATGAATCATGAGGTGTGGAGGAAGAAGGTGCACTAGGAAACTATTTGAAATCCGAAGCATGTTATGAGACAGACATTCAAATATAACATTCAACTGTTAAAATGCAATAATAATATCTTTAATACTAGTTGCATACACGTAGACTCATCATCGAGAATGTATAAGGGTATGTAGGAATAGAGCATCCCTCATGAACAGTGCAACCTTGAAATTTCATCATATCAAAATTCTACTAATTTAGTTATTCTTAAATTTCAAAATATATTTTAATAAACAACATTAAAATAACTTGCTAAATTTTACCTGAGTGTCAATGTCGAATGTATCATTCAAAATATCATCTGTGAAAGCCATCACCTCTGCAACTAACATAGGATGTGTAGCTGCATCATGAGCACCCTGATAATCGTACATGCAAACAGCACCACAAGCACCACAATGGTGGGGTGGAGCTCGGGGCCTACACGTCTCCTCCACATGAGGCTCTACTAGAGGACTCGCACACTGTAAAATGGTCTAGGTGAGTGAGCCAATCGACTTCATCGTGTCCACCTCTACACTATCCTTAACAATGGAAGGAACAACGACATGCTCCACCATGGGTCTGCCCAAGGCTCTCGGTGCCAACTGTGGATTACGTCGTGCAACAGGTCTGTCATGTGTGGAGCCCCCACCTCTACCCTGAAAGTCTAAGATGTCAAAATAGTTTGGCATTTTATTGAGGACAAACTCGTAACAGAGTTTCTTCAAAAAGTATTGCAGCACCTCATGGTTATTGCATGGAGGTTGGTCAAATACCATCCACCACCGCTCCCAAAATTTGTTTCTAATTAAATCATGGTGGCACCAATGGATGGGGAACCTCCTGCATGCATGGGACAAAGGTTCATTGGATTTTGGGTCTTTAAATAGGGCACACAACTTGGCTTTGCTAATTTTTAGTTTTTTGACATCTGCATATGACAAACCATTAGCATAAAATTGCCTCATCTCATCTCTCTTAGTTGACCAAAAATTCATTTTCTTGCTCATTTCTCCTACGTGAGTTAAAATTGACTTCAATGATTCAACAATCCCTCTCCTATAAGGGAGGGTTTCAGCATGCTCGGTTAATCTTGCAATTAATCGTTGAATGTCTCTTTTAATGTTTTCAATTTGATTTTGAATATTTTCTTGTGTTCCTAGAGGATGCCTATGAATTGATCGAGGGGTTTCGGGTTGTTCTTGTATAGGAGGCTCTTGATGAGGGGGTGATTGTGAATTCTCAATTTTTTGAGGTGGAGATTCATTCCCTGAGAATTAGAACAAAGTTTTATTATAAAAATATATTTAAAGTTGCATTCCAAATCAAATTCGAAATAAATAGAATAAAAATACACACCTCTTTGCAATCTTCGACCTCTCCGACGTGTTGGTGGCATCCTCATGGAAAATGGAAAGCTAAGGATGCAAAGAATGGAGGAGATTTGGCGAGCATGAGTTGCAGACCTGAAATCTTCCTTCTCAAGCCATGGGTTGAAGACAAAATGAGGGTTCCAAACCTGACTTTTGCATTTTATGTCTAGAAAGACATTTGGCATGCGCCAAATGGATTTTTAGTCATTTGGCGTGCACCAAAGGCCTTATTTCGGGGTTTTTTTGATCATTTTTTCAATTTGGCACCTAAATTGTGTTACAGATTGGTGCACTTACCCTTAATGAAGAAGGTCTAAGTGAATGAAGTAGGTCATTGATTTGTGATACAGTCCTACAACATACCAGGTTGTAGATATATTCACCAAACCCTTCACTGCGAGCAAGTATGTTCATCTTTGGTCTTTATTGGGGGTGAGGCAAATATCTTCTGGGGGTCGCTTAGACCTTCTTCATTCACCCTCTCATGGGCAGGAGTTTTATCCCACTGGGTTTTCTCCTTCTTTATCATTTGAGAGGTTATTATGTACATGGGTACCTCATCAAGCCTAGTAGTCAGGACCCATATTTGCATCTTTGCATTGTATCCTTCTCCCTAATTTACACTTAAAGGGGGTGTTAGTGTGAAAAGGGTACTTTATCTAACTAGTTCATTTCTTAGCTAGTTCTCCACTAAAGTCCTCTTCACACTAGCTTAACTTTAAATAGGGATAAGGTGGTTGAGCCTTTAATGACATGAGTTATCACACCTCATAGGACACCAACACTTATCATAATCTAGTTGCATCTATCTCTCCCCTTGGCCTATATAACCAAGGAATTTCCTTTGTAATCTCAATTCTCAAGCTGAATATAGATTTTCATTCTTGAGAGGAATACAGTTTATTCATTCTCATATTTTTTGGTTTTGCTTTCCTTCAGTCATTAGATTCTTGGGTAGGCTAGTTAACAAATCTCACAATTTTGATCAAAGGTATGATACGATATGATTTTAACTGGTAGACACATAGTGCATATCATTCCAAAAGATTTTAGTGACTAAAAATAAAAATGATTGGAACTTATTTAACAATTATCTTGAGCTCAAGAAAATATTTTTGCGGTGTTTGAACAAAATAATTGGTTATGATGAAAAATTTATACATCAAGCGAGGAATGTTTTTGGCATGAGAAATTTTTGAGTTAAAGTTGATACAAATTATAGCCTTTTGGCTAAAGATGCAAAACCAATCTCCCTATAGTTTCTACTTCAATCTATTCATAATAAATGAAAAGTAGATCTAAAAATATCAAGGTTTTAGAGCTCCTAGATTCTTGAGCTTGAGACAAGATTTTTGCAGCCACATTTTTAGCAAGAAAAGTTAGAAGTTTTTTTAGTGAACAAATTTTGGCAGAACGTAATTTCCTATCTTAAGAAATACTTAATTATGGGAAAATTCCCTTACAATGTAGCCTATCAGCTAATTTAAATTTTTTTTTTGATAACAAGACAGTGAAATCAAATAATTGTAATAGATCAACTTACTCTATTATGTTTGCATTGTGTTTGTTTGCATTTTTATTTTTGTGTTGTGTTTATGTTATGTTATGTTGTGTGTCTTTGTCATGTATGCTTCATGTTTTTCATGCTACATCACATCTCATGCATGTGTGTTCCTTTGTCCTTATTTTGTCTTGCCATAGGATCTTGAATCTTGGGGGCTAGCACATCCCCTAGATTCAATGCCATCCTATCTCTTCAATATTTGGATAATTGAACCCCTCTTGACATATTATTAATTTAGTTTGAGTGTGAGCATACTTTCATACTCTCACTAAAGTGGGGGCTAAATTTAGTGTCAAAAATTGTCACCCTTGACAATTACACAGTAGGTTCTCTCCCCTCTATGTGCTTGGACCTAATTATGCATCTAACATTCTGTTTTATAAACATATTTGGAAAATCAAACATGAGAAATGGAATTATACATTTAATATTTTTCGCTTGACACTTTTGGCCCCCAAAAAAGCAAGAATCTAGTCTAAGATGCCCTATGCCCTAGACGAACACTTTTGGCTCCAAATTTGAATATGTTAGTGTCAGTATTTTATTATTTGAAAATTTTCATTCCTTTGCCATCCATCAAGATATAATTTTTGTGAAATTAGATTAATTGCATATAAATACAATATTTTCACAATTTTAATGATAAGGGAATTTAACTAGAAATTATTATGCTTCAAAAATCAATTCAAGAGTAGTTAAGAGACGAATTATCAAGATTATTACAAAATTTTATCATTCAAGCATCATGTCATATGTTTTGTATGCATTTTTCTTGTGAGTAATAACACTTTTAGGTCTTCAAATCAATTCAAGTCAAGTAAGAATTGATCCCTAAAGGTGATGAGTATAAATTCAATCCATCAAGGTGATTAGATCTGAGTGGTGAGTTGCAACAAGTTGTCAGTTCATTACTTGTTTATCATTAGCCTCTATCCAACCAAGGATAATTAAGCTCTCTTTTATATCATCAATTTTCCATTGTGGAGGTAGGAATACCAACATGGGTTTGACTTTAGGAAAGCCCCTATATGGCACAACCCTTTTCCTATTTTCATGTATACATATTATAGATCTAAAGTGAATTGGAGGAAGATTTAAGGCTATTTTCTCATTCATGCACTTATATCTTACAAGTTTTCAAGTCATGAAATCCAAATTTTCTCATCAACAAATGAAGATCCGATAACAACTCCAGAAGGACAAAAGCTACAAAGCAAGAACGTTAAGCCTGGAAAATCATATTTTAGAAAGAAAGAGGATATTCTAGGGTGCACCACACCCTATAATAGCTGATTCATCACCAAAATTTTATACCAAGTGCCTTTGTGTCTGCTCTTTGCCTTTTTGGGTTCATTTTCTATCTTGTTGCATTTAGCTTCTTAGAAATCATAATAGTTTTCTTTATTTACATAATAGGCCTAGTTACATCATTGCATCATATCCAAATAAAATCATCCAAGCATCCCTACCACCACCAAAAAGGGATTAAAACCTTGATCCATCATTTTGAATCTTCCTACAAGGTTTTTAGCCAAGTGGGATTTGAGATCACTTTTAATCCCTTACTTGGGAAGAGTGTGATTTATACCTTGGATCCCTTTTCCCAACTAAACATGTAAACTAGGGTTGACACCATATCTATATTTTATCTTTTTATCGCTATTTTTAAACTCCTAATATCACTATGATTTAAAAGTATCATTTATCATTTCAACCATATTTTATCTCCGACTATCTGTGGAGGTGGAAACACCAAAAAGGGGGTTTGACTAAGGAAATCCCCAAAAACAACCCTCAACATTTTTCCTCCTTCATGTGTGTAGGTTTGGTGAACTACAATGACATAACACAATATTTTGGGAGTTTGTGGATCTTCTATTGTGGGACGACAATGAGACACGTTGTAGTTCACACAAGGTGTTGGCATCCAAGGCTGAGAGTCTCTCCTTTTGGTGCCAAGTTCTTCTCTATAAATATTTTTGTTTTCTGTAACATTTATATTTATATTTTCTAGGAGTTTTAATATATTTTTCGTTACCTCTAGTTAATAATTAACATTGTTATTTCTTTGGTATAAATAATCTCTACTTTATAGTAAGTTATTTTCAATTTTGTATCAAGTGTAGGAGTTTGATTCATATCATTTAAGTGTAATATTGGTATTTATTATTTATGATCTTATTTTATTTAATTAGTAAATTTAATTCATTAAAAATAAAATAAATTATTGGTCGATAAGGAGAACAAACCAAAAAATATTAATAAGAAATAAAAAAAGATTAAAAACTTGTTGCTTCTAAAGAAACATCTAAGATATATTATTCAAAAGAAGACAATCCTAAGAAATAAAAGGTCAATTATTCCTATTATAAAAGACTTGGTCATGATGAACATAAGTGTTTGAAGAAACATATTGATTATGTGACACATATTATATAAAATAATAACATTAATGTTCCCAAGCTAGTAGAATGGAGTTCTCATGAAGGGCATTTCAAGAAACAATATAATGGTAAGGGGAAAGGAAAGGAGAAGGCCTTATAGTAGTTTCACATATACCATCCTTATGATTAATCTATTTGGGTTCTTTACACCACATGGATTCATTTTAGGTCGAATTCACATCCTTGGAGCATCATACTAAAGTAATTGTTTTTATGCGTGATGACACTCCTATTGAGGTGTGCAGGAGAGGGTATGCTGATGTTGGGTGATGATAAATTTTAAGATGATATTTGTGTACCCTCACTATTAACTAATCTCATTTCAATTTATCAAATATTTGACACTACTCAACACAAGAAAGTTGTGTTCATTCCTAATTTAGTGGGTATTATTGAGGTGCACAACAACTTTATAGTTATATTGGGAAAATTAGATCACTATTCTTAGTTATATCTCTTTTCTCATTTTTTTCTTGACCTCCCTTTGACCAATCTACCCAATTATTTTGATGAATGGTATAAATGATTTGTCTTTGAAGTACTATTACCGGTAGTAGCTCAATTACTAGGGCATAGTTATAGGTTTACCTTGTAAACAATTGTATAACATTTATAAGGGTTATATCATTTTTAGGTATCCCAAAGAAAATTGTGATAAAGGAAATGCATGGAGAGTTAGTTCATAGTGTATTGTCTAGTCTATTTGTGTATCCTTCCTTTAGTAGGGATATATACATACTTTGAGCTTCATTGATGAATTTTCTAAGTATATTTGGATATACTTTCTATAACAAAAGTATTTAAAAAATTTGATTTTTTTTGTGTAGAAATAGCCAAGGAAATCCATCATGTAGATTTAGATATACTTTCTTTAACAAAAGTATGATATCTTTGATATTTTTTAAGATTTTCAATGTTTTACACATAAATAATGGTAAGTATGTTTTTGATAAAGTAAGCAGCATTTATAGGGTGTTGTACCCTTTACACTAAAAGCCCAACGACCAAAAGAAAGCTAGTTCAAACTAGAAAAGAACTAGGAACAAAGGACAAAAACAACTGACAGACAGCTCTCAAACCATAGATGAGGACTAGACCACCCCAGAATCTGAGGGGACTAATATGAATCCCTTAACCTTAGGCCGCAAAGTTGCGACGGATCGAGGGAGTCCCTTCTTCTTTCTTAGCACACTAGACCAGGAAGACTCAAAATCCAAGTCCATTGAGCGAGGCAAGAGAAGTGGATCCACATTTTCCACCAAGGGAAAATAACCACCATGCAACGAGGGAGTCGGTAGCACAGGAGAGGAGATAGGGATGAACAAAGGACCAACAGAGGCATCCAACGAGGTTCAGGTAGGCTCAGATAGAAGAACATCAACAGATCAAGGCAACAGTGGCTCTACTGAAGGGAGAGGACCTAGGCAAGACACAGGGTCGTCCTCCACAGAAGGACCTTCTGAAGGAGGAGAACCCACTATGAGATGGTCTGAGAGAGCATCCTTCCACCAAGTAGCAGTGTCATTGCAGTGGGCAAGAGCACAACCAGAGGCCAAATGGCCAGTGGAAAAACACCTCCTACACTAAAAGGGGAGGCCCTCATATTCCAATAGCTACATCCAAGGTCTGTCCTCCACCATTAAGACCACATCACCATGGAGAGGTTTGGAGATGTCCAAATCAACTAAAATACGAGCCACTATAGTACGCCCTAGATTTTGAGTCGTAGAGTCCACCTTCAGAATATGACTAATGGAGGTGCCAATAGAGTCCCTAGTTTTTTCATATTAGATGGGATTTATTCATGACATATATTTCCTTATATTTGTTATAAAAATAATGTGGTATACTATAAGAATAACTATTTAAAGGAAATGGCTAATTTTATGATATACTCCAAATTTGTTCCACCTTAGTATTGGGTAAATGTCATTGATTGTGAATATTATATCTAAAATTATTTTCCTCATTGAGTATTGAAGGTGGTCACTCCTTTTGAATCTTAAAGTGGTCAAAATATCATAGATAAGCACTCTATGGTTTTTGGTTCTCTAGCATGGGCACACATTCCTATAGGGAAGCTTAATGCCATGGTTCTATAGAGAAATTTAAGGCCATGATTCTATAGATAAATCTTTATATATTTTTTATGATATCCACATGGTGTTGAGGGATATTGAATCCTTCACCATAATAAGCATGAGTTATTCATTAAGAGGAGTGTTAACTTTGAGTAGGTTTATTCAACTTCCCTTCTTGACACTTTTCATCTTTCTACATTCACATTGTATTAGCTAGGAATTAAAGATAGTTATAAGGATTTAGATCCACCTAATAATATTATTTATTATGAGGTTTCTTATTCCTCCATTTTGGATTTTAAGAGTGATGACGAGGATTCACCTTTTCCATATTATAGTCATCATTTAGATGTTAAATAATCTCATCCATATTCTCCAACTATAGTACCGAATTGGGATTAATAGATACCATAAGGTATAGATGATTGTATTAAGGATTCATTAAAATTTTGAAATACATGATTATAAATCTGGTGAATTTGAATTTTTTTCATTGATTTTATATTTAACTTAAAATATTTTTGGGAGGCATTTGCAATAATTGAGTGATATATAGATATTTGAGAGGAGTATAATCTCTTGGTTAAGAAACATACTTTGGATCTACCCTTCCTTCCTAAGGAAGGGAAGATTGTTTGATGTAAGTGGAGATATCAAATATTTTTTAGTAGATGGATTAGGAGGAAAGTTCAAAGAATAGTTGGTAACAAAGAGGTTTTACCAAGTTTTTGGAAATGATTACTCTATGAACTTTTCATTAGTTGCAAAGATGAACTCTATCCAACTCATACTTTATATCACTAAAACACATCCCTTGATGAAGATATATATAGATACTCATGGGTTATTCTAAGAGATTCTTTCATAATTTATAGATTGAAAAAATATATCTATGGCCTAAAGTAAGACCCTCAAGAATTATATTCCAAGATAGGTTCCTTCTTTCTCGTAGCTTAGTTTTCTCATTTCCATTCTAATATGAATGTCTAAATTTTGTATTAGGATGATTATCTCCTATTTATGGATTTTTATTTTAGCGACCTATTAATATAATGGGCTAATTATCCACCGTGTTTGTTAAAAATTCCCTTCAAGATATGTAGTGTTAGAGTAATAAGTTATTACACTTAATTAATTTAATCATATTGGTTAATTAATTAGGTCACTTATTCCTTTAGGTTGCTTAAGTTAAACTTAGGCACATTAATAATTATTTATTAATTATTAAGTGTGCACACTAGGGTTTCCTAATTTTAGGTTTTCTTGATCTCCTCATAAGGATTGATCACATTGTAATTATCTTATTATTCAATAATCATTTTTTGGTTTTGAGCTCGCACATTCTTGCTTGAAGGTTTACAAAACATCTTATTGCTTGTTCTAGATATCTGTTGCATGTGACAGGTGATTGCATGCAGGTGATTCTTGGGGACTGTGAAGTTGGATTCATCAACTTCTACATGGTATTAGAGCCTTGACATGCAAACCCTTCTCAAATTCTGGAGAAAAACATTGCAGAGTTCATTTGGGGTTCCTCGAGGATTTTATGCCTTGAGTTCATCTATGCGGCATCTTGGATCAGATTGGGCTTCACCATTGGATTTAGAACGTTGGAAAAAGTTAGGATTGGCTTTCATTTTACTGATTTTGGTCATCGTTGAAGAAATCTATGAGGGTTTCAAGCTTGGTGATTTTTTGGAAGCTCTGGAGGTAGCCAATTTTTTGGAGCATTTTGCGCACAAACAAAGGTCACCATTGCGTTCGCAGCGGCCAAAAACCCTAAGATCACCCTTCGTTTCATCAATTTTGGAGAAGTTGGTTTCTTTAGCAAATTTTTTTTGCTAGAGAGGCCGTACGGCCTCCCCAACATGCTTCACGAGGCGAAACAACACGAAAATCCAAAAAAAAGGTGAAAAACGACATTGGGTTTAGCGTCCCTAGTTATAATGGATTCGACCACTAGTTCGCTGTCGCTGTCAGTGGCTCCCCCTCCAGCTCTGCCAGCCCTTCCAGCCCCCACGGGCCCAATCTTTTTCACCCACAGGTCCTATGGGGGACCAGGAGCTCCACGCCTGGCCCCCGACAGATCTCAGCCTCCGCCAAGGTTCTATGGAGAACCAGGGGCTCTGCCAAATTTTTTTTGTGCAGGGGGGCATTTTTTTGTGGTGACAGCCAAATGGCCATCAAATTTAAGCTCATGAACTGATGATGTCAGCATGACGTCAGCGGCCGTATGACACTCTTTGCGCCCTCCTAGTCCTAATTTGCCTTCAAGGAGCAATTTTTTTCTTTTTGGCATAACTTGGGCATACGGTATCGAAATCAGGCAAATGAGATATTGCCAGAAAATTGGTTCCGAGAATTTTCCTGTGGTGTAGTTTATTTTTTAGTATTTTTCTATTTAGCTAAATTTATTGCTGTTTGAAGTTAGATGTTCATTTATCGCTTCTGAGCTCATAACTTTTTGCCACGATCTCTGATTTTTGCTATCTTTGCGGCATTGGAAAGGTATTGAGGAGCTCTATGTTGCTGTCCATGCACTTTTTTCTGTATCTATCCTAGGTTTATCATTATTCTAGATTTATCCTGATGGGTGTTTTGGAGATTACTTGGATGTTTTGGTAGTTGGGAGAGTGCAACTTGCATCTTTGCACTTCATTTTAGTATCACATCATTCAATAATCAACTACTGCTTCATAGATTCCAGGGTTGTTCCCGTTTAGATTTTTCGAGTGTTTCGAGGCATCGAGTCTACTGTTGCATTATTATGATTATGATATGGTTTCTTGTAAACAAAAATATCTTTCCTTGCTTGCTAGATTGCAGTTCCAGTGTTACTCTACAGTGTTCTTCCAGTGCTTCTTTGTAGCAGTCATCTCATTGTAGGGGGTTTTGTCCCACTGGGTTTTCCTTCTCTACCTCATTATTGCATTTGTACATGGGTACTTGATCAGGCCTTTGTTGTCGGGACCCATCTTTGCTTTCATGCATCTTTTTCTAGTGTTTTAGCTACTCCCTAAGTTCATCTTAAAGGGGGGTGTTAGAGTAATAAGTTATTCCACTTAATTAATTTAATCATATTGGTTAATTAATTAAGTCACTTATTCCTTTAGGTTGCTTAAGCTAAAATCAGACACATTAATAATTATTTATTAATTATTAAGTGCGCACACTAGGGTTTCCTAATTTTAGGTTTTCTTGATCTCCTCATAAGGATTGATCACATTGTAATTATCATATTATTCAATAATCATTTTTCTAGTTTTGAGCTTTCACATTCTTGCTTGAGGGTTTACAAAACATCTTATTGCTTGTTCTGGATATCTGTTGCACGTGACAGGTGATTGCATGTAGGTGATTCTTGGGGACCGTGAAGTTGGATTCATCAACTTCTACATGTAGTTGATGACCAATTTGAGCTTGTTGTATTAATTTCCCTAGATTGAGATATCGTAGTTTGATTTTGTGCTTTCTATTACATAATCCAAGTATGTTATTGATTTACTCTAATAGTTTCATATAGTTTATTGAAGGCTTAAATACTAATTCCATTTATTTCTAAATTCAAACTCAAGGTTTAGTGATCTTAACCATTGGTTGGGGGTATTTTGTATAAATAACTTATTTGGAGGCTCATTTATATGAATCACATGAGGCCTAAAATTTTATATTCTATGAGCATGGTATCTTAATTTATTTAGGAATCCTAAGATATACATGTAATGCCATAAAATTGCACCCCATGGAAATTTCACATTTTTACATTTGAACATTACATTTATGGCACCTAGTCGTATTTATGACAAGAACCTTACGAGTTGAAATTTCATGATTTTGACTCCATAAGAGCCAATGATGAAGTGACAATAGTTTGCCACCTCGTTTCTCATGAAATGATGAGTTGGATGCTTACACAACACATATGTCAATGTGGCATGCTAGCGTCCTCATACTTTTGTAAGTTCAAATGAGAAATCTCAAGATCTTTGACTTGTGAGACATGTCTCTGTGGTAGAATTCCAAGAGTAATAGCTCTTCCCACCCATGCAGTTGAACACAACCTTTCTTTCCATTCTCATTCTCATTTCATTCTATCATTTTCTTCTCATTCAAACTTTCCTCTCTTGCTCTTCTCTTCTCCATCTTATTTCCTTGGCGAAGCTCTACCGAATTGAAGACTCTCCAACAACCAAAGCTCTCTCACGAATGCTCAACATTGGGTCCACCAAGCCAAGAGGGAGTTGCTGACTGTTGGTAACACTTTCTCGATTCTTGTCTATTTGCTAGCACCTTATTTATTGTGTCTTCATCATGTGATAAGGTTCTCCTCCTTGAGCGGGGTTTGCTTTTATCACTTTGTGTCTTTATTTTGTGATACGGGTTCTCCTCCTTAAGTGGGGTTTGCCTTTGTCACTCTTGTGTCTTCTTTTCTTTGTGTCTTTTATTATCTCTATCTATCTGGCAGTCTGTGGAGGTGGGAACACTAAAATGGGGGTTTGACTACGACAAGCCCTGAAACTTCCCCAACATTTTCCCTCATTCATCTTGTGTGTAGGTTGTTCGTGCATAGCATTATAGGAGGCTTCAAAGTGTAGAACCTCTTGTAAGTGGGTTCTTTGCCTCCCTTTTCATTTATCAATATTTTTTATTCTATATTAAATCTGTAGTTTAAATAGACCTTGAATCTAGAACAGTTAGCAGATC